>CANSZD010000347.1:600000-907071 GCA_947648045.1 Beta corolliflora | reverse complement strand
CCTACCCCCTGAAACCACCTGACTCATTGAAATCCCAGCCCAGCCACGGAAACCACCACCCCCTCCACCGAACCCCCACTCACTCCAGCCACCAGAACCACAATTCCCACACTTGAAACCACAGGATCTACAAGAAAGAGGAGAGGTGCAGGGCAGCAGCAATGCAGGCAGAGGAGGGAGGAAGGCAGGAAATAGCAAATAGGGGGTCGCAGCAACACCGGGCAAACCAGTGGCTCCCAGCGAGAGCAGTGCAGCAACGGTGGCAGCACCGCATCAAATTAAAGAGAAAGAAAGGGTGCAGCAGCACCGCCAACCCCATGAGCACAAGCAGCAGCAAGGTGCAGGGAGAGAGAACAGAGCAGCGACACTGAAGAGGAAAGTTCTGGCGAGCGCAGGGAAACGGCTGCGGAGGTTTGGGGAGGCAACAGAGCAGGAGAAAGAGAGATGCGAAGAGAGAGAAACTCACGGGTTGGGAGAGAGACTGAATGAGGGTTTTGGGGTTTTTTTTTTGGGGGGGGTATGGGTGTTGGAAGGGTGGTGGGGTGGGGTGGGGTGGGGGATATCAGTGGGTGTTATGAACTAACATAAGTTGGACACCATTAATGGCAGAAAATAAGGAAGAAGAAGATATTTGATTTATAAACTGAAATTACAGCAATTAAAAGGATAACTACAAGCTTTCGAGAGGCTTGTTCTCTCCCATTGAACTCTTAGAAGCTCACCCAATTTTTCTTAACAATTTTCAATAATTTTCTCTCTCTCTAATTATCCCTATATATAGACTACTTTCCCTAACAAACTATCTAACTTATTCCTCAAGCTAACTAATAAAGAGACTCCCTAAAATACCCTTTTCCCTAGATATCGATTCATAACATTACCGACCCCTCAAACTTCCACCTTGTCCTCAAGGTGGGTAGTAGTCCGCACTTGATTCCCTGCCTCCTCGTAATGGTGATCACGGCCATCCTTGATGCCTGGTTTCCATTGCCTTTGAAGCTCCTTAGTGGTGAGTCTTTGTCTCTCCTTTGAAAGCACAACAAAAAAATAGTCCTCGAAAATGTCATGAGGTGGAGGTGAGTTTTGTATGAAATTGGTTTGGCTTGATTTGGGATGGTAAGGCTCTGGGTCAAAAATTTTAAATATGAAATTTGGGCCTAAGGTTTGGTTGTGGTGATGAAAAGATTTGTTGGGTGGTTTGATTTTGCAGATTGAAAGATGAATTTGGGAGGTAAAATTATGGGTGGAGTGAGTAGGAGATAGGCTGGGTAGAATATTTAGGTGTGAGGTGGGATAAATGGGTTTTAAAACTGAGATGCGAAAGTGGGTATGGAAATAATAGATGTATTGGGTAGGGCCGTGAGTTGGGTAGAGAAGTTGGGTTTTGACAGTGGGGATGGGTTATTGTAAAGTATGTTGGGTAGAATGGATTGAGGGGTAGAAGACTTGGATTTTAAAAGATGGATTATGGAAGTGGGCCTTGTTTTGTTGAGCCCAAGTAAAATTCTGTCCTCATCTAATGAGTCACTACTGGACTTATTAGGGTAGTGCAATTTGAATTTTCTTACACCTTCATTTTCTTCCAAGTCACGTGCACTTTCTGAGTCAGCCCATTTGGTTAATGACTAACCTGCCCCCATCAGTATATTCTAGATTCTTCTCCAAAGCCACGAAGGAACCAAGGTGGCTGCTCCTATACTCCACCCTTTCTGATTTTTTTCTGCAACAGGGGCTACCATGAAAGCACCCTAGTTCACCACCAAAGTTTTCGTCGATGAAAAAATTTGAACCATCACCTGTAATGCTACCCGGAAAATCTCCAGGTCCACCGCCTTCTTCTGACCCTCTTCTATACTCCACCATTTCTCGGAGTTTTCTCGCAGCAAGCAATCAGGTGTGCGCCACCATCTTCCACCACCAGGATTACCGCCTATGAAGCTATTTTTACTCAAAAGCTCCGGGTCCCCCTCCGCACCCGCTTGCCTCCGATCCCCCTTCACAAATCTCTTTCCTTCCCTCTCCGCACCACCAACAATGGCGGTTCCCACACCTAGCTTATAATTTTCGGCCATTAAACCCAGACCACCTCTATCACCACCTCGCTCAAATGATGTTCCAATGGCTACTTCACTTGTGTATCTACTAGAACCCCCATAAACTTCAAATTCACAGGCAACCCCCACTTGTTTACCGCCGGTATAACCACCAACGAAGGCAAACGAAGCATTTTCGTATTGAGTTTTCGCTGCTTGGTTTTGGCTCACCACCGAACTCGGCTTCATCCGATTGTGGTGGATTTCTTCTCCACCTCCACGATGGTGGTTTTGATTTCTTCGGGAAAGCTCGTTGAAGATGCCACTACTTTTGGAATCTTCTCTATGGTACCAGCCTAAGTTCCGGTTTCGGTGGCTCTCCCCATATCCGCGCCCTCTTCGGATGTGACGCTTGCCAAGAGTTTGCCGACGTTGTACGAAAACGCCGTGCAACCAACGCCTTCAATTCTTCCCACCGTAGAACGGTCGACGGTGGTGCTCCCACCGGAACCACGACAACGCCTCATCTTCGAGTCCGACAATGGCAGCCTCTAATTTCTCCTTTTCATCGAACCGAAAAGATGGAAATAACTTTCCATTTCACCAATCCATTCCTCTGGATTTCTTCCATCAAATAAAGGAAGTTGAAGCTCATACCGGATGACTTGCAACTTCCTCAGATCTGGATAACAAGGGTTCAAGCTCCACATAATTTCTAAAAATCCCTCTCTAACCAGATTTCGAATCTGCTGCATTTTTTTTTTTTTTTTTTTGAAAATCGCCAATCTACTCTCCCGCAATTATATTGCTCGATACCATTTGTTATGAACTAACATAAGTTGGACACCATTAATGGCGTAAAATAAGGAAGAAGAAGATATTTGATTTATAAACCGAAATTACAAAGAATTAAAAGGATAACTACAAGCTTTCGAGAGGCTTGTTCTCTCCCATTGAACTCTTAGAAGCTCACCCAATTTTTCTTAACAATTTTCAATAATTTTCTCTCTCTAATTATCCCTATATATAGACTACTTTCCCTAACAAACTATCTAACTTATTCCTCAAGCTAACTAATAAAGAGACTCCCTAAAATACCCTTTTCCCTAGATATCGATTCATAACAGTGGGTTAGGTGATGGTTTGGGATTAACCTGGGTTTGGATAGTAAATAGGTTTAACGTTTTAACCATCATTAATGTCACGATTGTATAATATTAATAAGTATTGGGTTATTTTTAATAGTAAAAAAAATTGGTTTACCATTGAAAGTAAGCCAAAGTTAGGGGTTACCAATGGGAATTTCCCAAAAATTTACAACTGATACAAAAAGATGACTCTCAAGTCTCAAGTACTACTATAAGCAATAAAGCAACTTTCTAAGGACCTTGCTATGCAGAAAGATACTTTATTGTGATAACACCATGAGAAAAAGTCTATATCAGATAATCTAGTCTTGACCAGAGTCCATGCACATGAGAAAAGAGATGCATGTGCTTTTCTTCGTCTATTCCTTTTTTTTCTTTCACTTGTTAATTTTTATTACAAATCTGTTGAAAAGAGCTTCAAATGGAGGAGAACAGCATCTATAAGGTATATAACAAGTATCGATAATACAAGGAGCTCAACAGATCCCCAGAACCAAGATTTCCGATTTCCTAAAGCAAACTGATGTCAACTAGCATCTTGATTAGTTAGATCCAGACACCAAATTATCAAACCTCAAAGGCTCATCATAGTAATTTTTCCCAAGCATCATGGATTACAACAGATAATACATCATACGCACCCCAAATAAAAATATTAAGGGGGGAGAAGGATATGGATGCAGTTGCTTAGGATTGTAAAGAGAGAAGCTTATGGTTCAGAGTGTACTATAGCCAGTTTAAAGCTTGCAACATCCATAAACACCACTATAGTCACTAAACTAGTGCTAATTCTGCCATTCACTGTCTCACATAGCATTCAATTTTGCAGTAATTTCGAAAAACCTGTTGAAAAAGTAGCAAAGCAATACTCACATAAAAGTATCCAAGTGTCTAACTGATTCCCTCAATGATTGACATGACAGATAATGTCTTTGGAACTTTCAGAAATAAAACCCCAAACAAACAAGCAACAAACAGCTTTCTGGAGCAATCCCACAAACACAGTACTGAGTGAAGCCAACATGAGACAGTCAAATACACAAGCTCAACTTGAATACATAATTTTGCCCCTATGCAACTAACAGATTATAAAGGATACTGCAAGGTTGTCAACCCTGTACAGTAAGAGGGCTAGGGCCATAATGTAACTTTAAAAAAGTGTGCCTTAGGTGCGCGGTGCACCTAGGCTAGATGGGGGCTTGGTTACACTGAGACCACCTAATAAACTTAGATGGATGCATGAAGGTACTCCTCAGGCTGCCCCAACCCAGGCGCAAACTGTAGCTCCCTCATCTGCTTACATGCACTGAAGCATCTTACACAAGAGGGATCAGATAAAGAATCACCACCTCACTCACATGACATGAAAAGGGATTTCCTCACACCTCCTCTCACCTATCCTGATTGGAGCTCGACCAAACCCTAACACTTAAGATCTGTTCAAGCAAGGTTCTCTCTTTTTATCAATCTACCAAAGCCTGAAGCCAACACCAGTAGCCAGCCATAGCAGACATCTCTCTCTGTCTTCAACCCAGTGCTGATGCCATCAATTTTCAATACCATCAATCTACAAGCATGTCATAATCTCTCAATCTACTATTTTGATTCGTTCTTCTTTGATTCATGTCTACTCTCTTGAACATTCCAATATTTTGTGAGCATCTTCTTCTCACTCTCCTCTCTCTGTCTTCTCTATTTTTTTCTCTTCTTTGATGCTCACGCTTCATTTTTTTTGTTTTTCCTTCGGCTCTCTTTTGTCAAGTTTCTTGCTCTCCATTCTTTTTCTTCACTTTTTGATGTATATTGTTACTGTGAAGTGTTAGTGTTCACTGACATAGCTAAAAACTCTAGGAAGCAAAAGCTGCGTACACTTGTTACAATACTACCCACAAAGAGAAAGTATATATATATATATACACACGTGTGTGTGACTGTGTGTGTCTCCCAGAGAGCCTCACTTGTAATCATGCGAAGCAAGAACCTTTTAATGGGATCAATTTTTACTTGTAACATTAGTCAAATAGTATCTAAAGGGTGCAATTTTACTTGTATTAAAGTGAAAAGAAACTTACGCATCAACAAGTGCCACAAGCTTTGGGTACAACTGCTCATCACGCAGCCGGCTTATTTCCGAGACCGTTGAATCCATCGACTGCATATCCACAATATACCTTGTGTGTAAATGGCTTACAGCAGCCTTTGTCTTCTCCAATGATTCAGAGTTGGTGCCACGTTTCTTTTGTTTGTTCAATAATGCAACTTTCCTCTGATAGTCAAATTTCATAATTTCACCAGCCTGGCCAATATCATGAAGCAAAAAAGATATTATAAGGATGCCCAGAAAAAATAATAATCTACAGCTCGCAACACAAACAACTACCATCACACACTAGGTTATCTATGCTAAGTACAAACTATGTTGCAATGACGATAGCATATAAGGGCAATGCATGCCATTGCACAATTAGAAATAGGAAATGTTTGAAGGAAAAGGAAATTACTTTAACTTCATCATATAACTTTTTCTCCCATGCAAGCAACTTATCCAGCACAGTCGCGTGAGTTTCATTCTCTTCAGAATCAAAATCATCCTTAACATCTTCAGTATTGGAGAGACCTCTGAATGATCTATTCCATGTGATAACTCGCATGACTCTTGCTGAGTGATCAATATGCCCTATAAAAGTAAATGCAGTTTCAAGTTAGAGATTACCTTGTAGGCTCATTCGACGTTCAATTGCCACAAAGACAACTATTGGAGAAATACAGTATTAGCATTTTAAATTTTTAAGAGAGAGAGATCGGCCAATTATGTGTAAATGTTTAGAAGCTTAACTTCAATACTTCAGGAAGCAAAAGAACAGTTTGCTTTAAGGGAACACAGCTACTAGTGCTCTCTTAAAAATCTAGTAGAGGCAATAAGAAAGCATAAAAATTTAAAAGAACCACCAGGGAAAAGACAGTAATCTACAACCTAGCACTAAAGCATCATGACTCTTCAAAATTGTTAGCATCACACACACTCTTTTACAGCTTCATCATATTTGCCAATGAGAATCCAAGCCAAAAGAAACACTAAACTTGATCTAGTAAGGACTCGGTTACTAATTTCACACGTTCTAGTCCACAATCCCCTCCTCCCCCAACATATCTTCCTTACTCATCATTAAAATCAACTAATTGGCATTATGTAGAACATGTTCTCTTGTAGATTGATCATGTACACTACTCTATAACCAGAGATTCGAACACTAAAAAGTAGAGCCGACCCTCAAATCAAACGCGTTAGTAACATATAACTCATCAACAAAACAATGTACTACAACCAAATCACATACTTACATAAATAATAAAGATCAAAATGTTAGTTCAAAAACCAAAAGAAAAGAGAGAATTAGTACCCCTATTATCAGCAAAATTAGAATGATAATGCAATCGAGTCGCCTCAAGCATCTTAGAAACCTCATGAGCACTCTCAGAAGCCTTAAGAAAACAATCATCCAACTCACTAAACACTTGCACTAAATTCACATTCTTCCTCCTCCCTTCTCCACCAACACCACTCCCTCCTTGCCCCACAACTTGCTTCCCCTTCTTCAAACCCTTTGGCAATGGCATTGTAGGCATTACCATCTCCTCCACCACCTCAATAGACGGCGGAACAGCCGTATTAACCGTACCTTGAACAGCTGAACTCCTCATAGCCCTTTGATGATAAACAGTCCTCTCATACTCCTCCCTATCCCTCCTTATATCATCATCATCCCTCAAACTCCCACCAGGCATATCCTCTGTATTAAAGAAGTAATCCCACGTTGGATCATGAACCTGCGGAAGCGGAGGCGGTGGCGGTGTCCTACTCTCTCTCTCCTCCGGTGGTAACGAAGGCGGCGGTCCCACCACATTATTTTCACTATTAGAATTACTACTAGGAGTAGTCTCCATTCTACCCCCAACACTCTCACTATGCTTATGATTATGATGATTATGTTGATTATGTTTATCATTCTCATTCTCTCTCCTCCTAATCCTCAACCTCCCCAAATCCTCTTCTTCTTCTTCCTCTTCTTCATCATCTTCATCTTCTTCTTCAGCAATAGTTTCCTCCAACATCGGTTTCGCACCCGGTTTCGATACGACAAACTCTGGCATTGAGACGGCGCGTTGAAGGGGAGGGGGCATGTCAGGGACAGGTGGAGGAGGTGGTGGAAGAGTTCTCATTGGTGGTGGGGCCGGTGGTGCTTGAGATGAAATTTTTGTGGGTCCTACACCAATTCCACCAATTGTACTTCCAGAGGAGAGAGAAAGTAGTGGGTTTGCAACTTCACCTTGTGCGAAGTCACTGAGTGCAGCGCCGGCGTTTTTAAGCGACATAGCGTAGGAAGAGTGCGCAGCTGCGAAGGCGTTGCGTGAAGAAACGGCGGATTTCATGAATGATTTTCTGTCTTTGCATCTTGATACTGCTTCTTCGTTCTCGATCTTTGATTGAGAACAACCCATTTGAAATTAATTTGTGGGTTTGCTTCAATTTGGTGTTAATTTAAGTGGGTAGCAGATGAATTATAGTATAATTAAGTGTGGAAGGAATATTGGAAAGTAAAGATGGGGAAAATAAAGAAGAGGAGAGAGAAAATAAGAAGAAAGATGCTTGAATAAGGAAAGAGGAGGAGGAAGAAGAGCACAAAATTGTGTCTACCAGGTTGAACAAAAGAGTAGTGAGAGTGACGTTTGTTTCCGTTCTGCAACCAGTTTCCTTTTTTCTGCAATTTGTTTTTAAATAATTATTTTTTTGATTTTATGATTTTTTTTTTTTAATTAGAAGAGACATTGATTTACAGCAATTATGTGTTGTTACTTGTTAATTTCCATATTATGTCCAAGTTTTCTTAATGACGATTTGGATCAAAGAAAATCAATTGAGGATTTCTTTGATATATTGAAAAGTTATATTCTCTCCAAGTGGGAAATAATTTTTTTCCTTGGTGTACAAGTTTGGCATGGAGAAAGCTTTTATACGGATAATTTTACAATGGCTATAATTTTATTGTAGTCATTGTAACTTGTGTAATGTAGATCATTCTTGATTGAGTTGGTTTCATAATAAATAAATAAAAAATTATTATAAAAATAGGTAAACAGACTAACTTTTTATGATGTGTTGTAGTCTTCGAGAAATGTGTAAGCTTTTTTTTAAAAAAATTGGTATCATAGGCTATTCGGCAGATTCTTGTACCAATTACCAACGATCCTTGGGTCCAATGGTATGACTTCCTATCTCTCACATGGGAGATCAAAGTTCAAATCTTGGTGGAAGTAAAAAAAATTTCAATATTGTTGGGGAAGGGGTTTGGGGGCTTTTGGCCTCTGGGTGAGTGGTGCTTTGTTCGAGCGGAACCTGCAGAAAATTCATCTTATATTACCATGGGTTCTCGAAAGGGGCCCAAAAAAAAAAATTCTTGTACCAATTTACTCCATTGCCTAGTTATTGAGTAACAAATATTAGAATTAATGTAATTGTTGGAAAAAATTTCAAAATAATTAAATAGAGGAAAAAGATATTTCGGTTTTTCGGTTAACCGTTTACTCAAAAACAATAACTGTACCGTTTAACCGTTAATTTTACCGATTTACTATCCGTACCGTTAAAACTTTTTTATACCTGTATGGTTACCATCCATTTAGACCGGTTTTTTGGTTTCGGTTTTTTATGAACACCCCTGCATACTAGTGAAGCACAAACCCTGTTTTTCACTTGTTTGCGTTGCGCTCAACTTGCGCAGTTCATTCCTTGTTTATTCTATCATCGAAAATCTTTCTTCAAAAACATCAAATCAATGGCTGGCCATTTAATTCCGGTATGTTCTCTGAATTTTCTAATTAATTAATTATTTATTTTCTTTATTTGTTTATGGGTCCATTATATTCATCTGTTGCGATGATCCTAACAAATGATTGATTTATCGGTGGGTTTCAAAATGTATGTTCTCAACTACAATTACAAAACAAAAGAAAAACATACAGAGACGGAGGAAGTATTGAAGTTTGGGTTTTTTAATTACAAAATATTACATTTGGTTCCGAAAGATCTTCCCTATTTGACATTTTTTACTATTCATAAGTTTCACTTTGACCGTTGTTTATTACTTATACGTAAGAAAAAATATAGTCATATGGGTTCTTGTTAGATTTATCTCAATATATATTTTATTAATATCCAATTTTGATAATTTTTTCAAATACACAATTAAAGATATTAGTGTATAAAGTTTTGCATTGACATGCGTGAAAAGTAAAAGAGGGAAGATCTTTAGGAACCGGATGGAGTATACTCGTTTAATTTTTTATTTGGATTAGTTTCTATTCAGAATTCTGGTAGTAATTTTTTATCCATAGACTGACTGATATATGGAGTCGTTAACTGCAACAAATAGGAATTAATTATTAATTGCTGGGTTAACATTGGGAATTAGCGCCTGTTCTTCCCAGCTTATTTTCAGTTCAGTTCAGTTCTTAAATGATAATCATTACTATTAATTAGTTATAATTCAGTTCAGTTCAATTCAGTTCAGTTATTTTATGCCGAAGAGAACATGCCTGTTCTCACTTTCTGTTTCTCTGTTCTCATATGTTGAAAATTGCATTGTAGATTTTTGGGTTTTGAAAAAAAATTTTTTTTGGGTAGACGAGTTTGTAAAATTTATAGTTGTATCATGTGGGTTTTGCAAAAAATGGAATTTTGGGGACATGGGTTTTTAAAATTTAAGTTCCATATTATATTTAAAGTGGGTTTTGCAAAAAATATGGAATTTTGGAAAGATGGATTTGTAAGATTTAAGTTCCATATTTTGGGTATAGTTTATTTGCTCTGTTACTATCCCCGAATTCATCCTTATGTGAAAACTATGTAGCATGCATGGTTCTGTTTCTGTGGGATATTTTTAGGTCAAAATTGTATAGGATAATTCATAAAGATATACAACCTTTTTGTTGAATATATTATATATGTTGGCTTTTGATAATTTAACTAGGATTTTCCTTTTTTCTTCAGAATACGGATTTATATTTTGGTATGTATAATTTTTTAGTGTCAAAAATGTTGATTTTCTGCCTCTACTTTTGAATTAGTCATTTATCATGTGCTGGGAATTAGTTGCAATTATCTATCAATCTCCATTATTTATCATATGTTGGAAATTAGTCACCTTAATTGACTGATTGTGTGTGGTTGGTTGTGTCTGCAGTATAAGACTCAATCGCCTGTAAATGATTTTCATAAGGATTTACTTCTTGCCACCGTGCCGGCTTATCTCCGCGATACACCAAATTGTTTTTTGAAATGGGCTCTTAGGTATGGTATACTTGCTGACGTACTTGAAGAATCAGAAGAATGTGCTTACCTTGCTGAATATAATGCTGTTTACACTGAAGCTCTGAAATGCCTTAAAGTTGATAACAAGCACCGATTTGCAAAACTCCTTAGCAAACACCATGACTTAATCAAGAAATTCCCTCCACTTGGCTTATTTGAGGATGTTTGCGAGCACAATGCTGTTGCTTGTGCTGATGCATTTCTTCAATCTGGCTTCTCTTTGGATCTAAATACTCCGTTCGAAGATTCGGCTTTTCACCCACTGGACTATGGTGCTTTGCATTTATCTACTTCCCTAACCAACTTACTTTTACATAATGGAGCCAACCCTAACAATCACTCTCGTCGTCGTCGATCTCCACTTGTTTTAGCCCTCACAGAATTATGGTGCGCTGCATACTGCTGCTTTACTACTAAGCTTTATGTTTCACTTCCATGGTTCTATTTCCCAGTAAATTATAATCATATTGATTTAGTTCGTTATTTTGTTGTCGCAGCTATAATGATTATGTCAAACAATGGGAAGCTGATAAATCCATCTTCAAGCTGCTGTACATCTTTTGCTTGCCTGAATTGGTGAGATCCTTGTGTGTTAGCAATTTTTTTTTTTACTTGTTAGTACAATTCTTTTTCATTAAAGTGTTTTTTTTATTTCTTTTTTGACAACGGGGAAAATTTGCATTAAGTAAATACGGAAGTACAACATAATAATAATACAACCAAACAAAAATAAAGAAAGTAAACTGAGCTTTACTCGGTCTTACATAACAATTACAATAACATAAAAAACTTAAACTTGGATAAAATTGCTCGATCTGGAGGTATGTGATGTTAGATAACTGTAGTGTTATGACTTACCTCTGTGCTCCATTACACTTTACAGTTTGTAGTATATACTTCCTCCGTATCAAATTAAATGCAACAATTCAGGTTGCACGGTGTCCTAGGCAAAATTTCTTAAGGGTTAATTAACAAAAGTGATGGCAAGTGTTTAGTGTAATTAACCACCACCAAGTACCACCACCACCTACTGCCGCCACCACCACCACCACCGAGGCACCACCACCCCCCCACAAACCCTAGAATTTGTGGAAGATTAGAGAGAAAGGGAGGTGCGACAAAAGGTAATGTCCAGCGGCGAGAAGGGGAGGGGGAGGATGCGATAGGGCACTGGGAAAGGGGTGGGCGACGGCGGCGGTGCTGCGGGAGGGGAAATGCGATAGGTTTGGGCTATGGTGGACTAATGGGTCGCATTCACACATACTCCCTCACTCACTTTGTATCTAATCGCATTCACGGAAATCTCACAAAGTCACAACCTAATTACCAAAAAAACAAATCTCATAAAATTTTCCGTCATCTTCTCCAAAAATGGGTCGTAAATTCTTCGTCGACGGTAACTGGAAGTGCGTTAGTCTCTCTCCTCTTTTTATTTGTTTCTCGATTTCAACTTATAATGGGTAAAGGGTGGAATTGGGGTCGGGAGTGGCGGCGGCAGTACCGGCGAGAATGGTGATGATGATGGTGGTGGAGGACCGAAAATGGTGATGGAGGATGGAGGAGAGAGAAAGAATGATTGAGGATGGAGGAGAGAGAAAGAATGATTGAGGATGGAGAAAATGGTGATGGGAGGATGGAGGAGAGAGAAATGGTGGTGGGTGTTGGGTTAGATTAATTTTGATTAGATTTGTAATTAATTTGATTCGGGTAGTATAATATGTGTTTTAGTTTTTTAATGAGGACATTTTGGTAATTTAGGGGTAAAAATCATACCAAAAATAGAAAGAAGGAAAATGTTGCATTTAATTTGAAACATCCATTTTTAGAAACTGTTGCATTTAATTTGATACGGAGGAAGTATGTTGTTTTTTTTCTTTAAAGTGTTATGACTCTGTGCTCCATTACAGTAGTATATATGTTGTTTTCTTCTATATCAATTTTTATTTTACGCCTTATACATTAATTATTGGCTTCTTGCCTAAAACGGTCAAAATTTAATAATAAAATACTTGGAAGGTACACAAATTGCCACACCCAAAGCCAATTATAGAAACTATTATACATTATTTTTTAATGCTAATGATATTGAATATTATCGATTAACTAATATTAATTTAGAAAGAGATTATTACACTATCTCAAATTAATAATATTGTGATGAGTTGGGTACGACAAGGTTACACATCGGCTTAAGAGTTAAGATGATTTGAAGATTTAAGTAACATAGGTCAATAATTAATGCTACCATATTTAGTACTTCCTCCATTTTTTATTACTCGCATCATATTGGTTTGTTAAATTGTTCAAACATGTTACTCTGAACTAAGTTTGCGAGTTGATGTTTTTAAATCTCCTAATCGTCAAACAAAACCTAACTAAATCGGTAAACTAGGAAAAGTGATAACTGATAAGTAAGGGTCAAAATCCACAGGGAATAGCAAGAAGAACACTAATGTTGCTAATTGTTGCAAGCTAAGCCGAAGATTTAGCAAGATGTTTGGTTTACTAAACTAAAGAACTAAATTAACTAATTAATTAGGACCTTAGGAAGACGCTAAATGATTAGACAAGAAATCAATTGATAAAAGCATTGGGAGAAGGGGATAAACACCATCCAATCATGGTTTATGCAATAAGAAGGGCGAAGTATAGGGGAAAGAACCAAACAACAATTGAGGTTATTGACTCTTAACTAGTTCTAAGCCCTCTCTCAAGGGTGCATAAAACTACATAGGTCACACATTTAAGCCACTCTCATGGTCTCAAACATACATCCAAGGATAAGCATAATGTCAATCTACAAAACCCTCACTCAAATCTCACTCTCATGAGTAATTAAGCAAGATAATAGTATGAATGTCAACCTTAATCTCCTCTCTCAATTTAACTAAGGCATCAACAAAACAAACATCCAAGTGATCAACTAGAATGCAAGTAGATAATAGTCATGCTATTAATCAATTAATAAGCTCAATCAAACCCCTAACTTCTTATTCAAACACCCAAATCAATCATGGTTCGGTTTTCACCCCAACCCCCAACTAATTAACTACTCACTAATCATCATAATCATCATAGTAATGCTAATAAAAGGAAAAAAATAAATCAAACATGAACAACTAAAGCAATCAACACAAGATTTAACACAAGATTAAGTTAAGAAACTAAAATCTAAACATGGATTAAACTAAGTACACAAAAGTTAAATAAACAAAAAAGATAAAAGTATAAAAAGTAGAGAGAAGAAGAGACATTACTTAAACCATGAATAAGAAATGAAGATCTTGCATAACAACCAAAAGTTTGCCATAATCTAAGCTACAAAAGCATGAAAATCTACTTTCTCTCTCTAGGATTTCATTTTCTCTCACTAGATTAAGCTAAAAAGTAAAAACTCTCTAAAAATGATTTTCTGGAATCAAAGTTAATATGTCTTTACGTAGACCAAGTATTTATATTATTACAAAAACGGGGCTAAAAACAGCGTTTACGAAGAAAATGTCGAGAAATTAACAAGGAGAGCCCGCTCCTAACAAAATTGGGCGATGGAGCGAGTGCTCATGGAGAGCTCATGGGTTGCTCCATCCCTACTGCCAACATGGTGGTTGCCGAGTAAGTGAGAAGCACCTGCTCAGTCTTCAGTGCGTGCCAGGAGCGCTTGCTCAATAGGAGCTCCTGGGTAGCTCCAAGCTACTGCTTCCTTGGTATCCTTTAACACACGTAGGAGCGCCCGCTCCTATTTCCTTGAGAGCACCCGCTCCACTCTTCTCCATGCTAGGAGCTCCAGCTCCTAAGTGGCTCCCTCCTCGCTCCAACTTCCTGCTGCCATGTATTAGAGCTTGGAGGAGCGTCCACTCCTATTTTTGCAAGGAACTCCCGCTCCTCCCCTGTTTGCTCTTTTCTTCTAAAAAAAACCACACTAAACAATAGTGTTAGTGATCAAAGGGGAGGGGGAAAAGCCATGAAATCCTACATACTTTGCATGCACTGCTAGAAGATGAAAATGAGGAGATTAGAGGGAGAAAGTGCACTTAAATTCAAAATTATCATGCAAAAACTATCAAAATATGCACATGAGTGAGACTAATTTCTCACTCATTATATTTATACTTGTCTTAGTGCAACCTAATATATGATATAAAATTTGAGTATGGCTATGAAATATGATGACACACACATTGAAATATCAACATGAGTTCTTATTACAACTGATTGTCATACCAAGCGTGAGAGTTAGTTAAGGCGGCGAAAAACCTAAGTTGTTACCCCAACCCAAACCTAACCAAAAAAATTGTGGGTTATTGTTTGATTTTCAACCCATATTCGTAAATGAGTTGACATTGGGACGTTTGGTTCAACATAGGTTGGAACAAACCTATACGGAAAGCTGGGTTTCTGCCAAACCTCCACCACCCATGGATTTAATTCATATTTTTTACATGTGTTATTTTATTTTGTTTTTGATTGACAAACAGGAATGTCAAATCCGCTCCATCTCCACCCCAATGAGGCGGGTGGGTCTTGATTTGATGGGGGTGGGGCAGGGAAGAGGAGAGAAATCATAGATGCATTTTATGTTGTACCCATTACCCACCTCATACCCACTAGAAAATATGTAATTTGAATAATATCTAACATTAAATTTCAAAGAACCCCATAATCAATAAAAAAAATTTAAAGTTTTGTTTGATTGTTTGTGTTTTTTTTTTTCCTTTATTAGTATTTAAAATTTTAAATAGCACATGTTTATTTAGCAGCTTTGGAACAAGGATCAAGTGGTGGTGGGGTGGGGATTTGGTTGAGGTGGATACCCAAGTGGGTGGTGTCCTGGTGGGGCAAGGATAGTTTTATTTTTGCTTTTGGTTGCGCGGGGATGGGGATGAATTTCGGATCTACCGTGAAATTGAGGTGCGGATTGGGATGGGGATGGGAATGGGAATGCCAACATGGTTATGGGTATAACATGAACACACACGATTTTAACTTTTACGAAGTAACATATAACAATAGTCTCTTATTTATGCGTGACAGAATGAGCCCTTTGCTACCATCGAACTGCTGGTATCACATACGAAACAAATTGAGGAGGTTTGTGCTTATCTTATAGAGAATGGAAATGTCGTTCATCTGGCTTCTTTGCTGATGGCTGCTAAAGACCAACTGCTGGTTTCCTCTGCTGAAGGTGGCCTGGAGACTACCCCAATTGGGCAATACATATTGAGAAAGCTAAAATTAGATTCAGACCAAGAGAGCCAGTTCATGATCAATTCCGAAACCACTAACATTCATCAGTCAGAGCCTGTTGTTGAACGATTCAAGAATGCATACAATGTCATCAAAATCATGTGGAAAGCTGTTGATGTTCTTGACAGCTATCGTAAGTCTGAATGGGTTAAGGTACAGCTTCATAATATATATGATTTTAGTATTTTTCTCAAGTCTGACTTGTTTTTTCTTACATCCCTAATTTACTTTTTTTATATAGTTTAGTGTAAATACAATATCAAATTAAAGGACAATACATAAAGCCAAATCATACATCAAAAGAAGAGAGAAGGCTGTGTGCTAGGTATCTGTAGAAAGAAGGATTTTAGGATGTTTTCTGCTGGTAGATAGAAGGGTTTTAGGTTGTTTTCAATGGAGGCATGTCAGGCTTGGTAACAAATCAAGCATGAAATGCATACTTATTGACTTATCAAACAATATACTTCCTCCGTAACAAAATAGATGTTACACTTTGACTTTTACGCTTGTCGATACAGTACTTTGACCATTAATAATTTTACTTGTCCATTAGTAAAAATTATAAGAAGTTAATATTATGAAAGTATACATTGAGACGAATCCAACAACATATCATATAGTAACGGTTGATTTGATCTAAAACTAAAATGCATGGTTAAATGTAGTAGGTGAATAGTGCAATTTTCAAATTGTAACATCTATTTTGTTACGGAGGAAGTATGTAAGATGACTAAGATCATAACTTTGAACTCAAGCTTTGATCAATCTAATGTGGAGTATTTAATCATTTATACAATTTTTTCTTTAGTTTCTTTTTCTAGCGGAATTTTTATATCCCCTTTATTGGATGGGTTGCATGTGCTACCCTTTGTTCCTCCGTAAATCTGCTGCTGCTTGGGGTTTCTTTCAAGTGATTTTAGAAATCCTAACTTGTGTATAAATGTTAATGTTTTAGATTTTTTACTTTTTTTATTTTTTTATTTTTTTATTTGTATGTGTGTGTGTGTGTCATTCCCTTCTACATTATTTTTACTGACATCTATTTTCTTCTCTTTTCAAGAATGTAATGGGTTATGAAGTGCCATTTGACATTGCACATGATCTTGTGAATGATGCGAAACTTGTCTTGAATCCTGAGGATGTCTTCTGCAACGATATCGATTGGTAATGAGATTTTAAAATGTTCAGTTTTGATGTTTAATGATAATTTACATGATACAATGAATGTGGTCGAACAGTTTATCTGTACGATGTACTCCCTTTGTCCCTAAGAGATTGTTTGGTTGGATGGAAAGCATTTTCCCGGAAAACTAATTTCCTTATCTTCCGTTGTTTGGTTTGTGAAGGGTGGAAAATTGTTTTCCCAAAGGTGTAAAACATTTTCCTTTTGAAAGGGAGGGAAGCCAACTTTCCTCCCTATTCTACAACTTCCTCTTTCCTTCCACTCATCCATCCTCCCATTTCCTTTTCATTTTTCCTAATCTCTCTGGCTTTGAACCAAACAAAGGAAAACTCATTTACAATTGTGTTTTCCGTTGGAAAAAGTTTTCCATGGAAAATCATTTTCTGTTAAAAACATTTTCCGTTCAACCAAACGGAGCCACCTTTTTGGGATTGAAATTGTACCAAGTGGTCTATGCTGCTTACTACACATTTCACCAATGTGGACTAGGAGAATGATGCTTCTTTGTCAGAAATTCTTGGTAGTGAGAAGCTTTTAAATTCATTGAATTCCTAATTGTGATACCCCACTTTGCTTTTATACAAGAGTATGTGTTTGCAGCATTTTATGTCCCTCTTCTAAGAATATAATTGCATTAGAGGATGGAATCTTGTGGTTATTACTTGTTAGTTCATCGTTGGCCTTTAAATGTAGCATCGCAGTACAGTCCCTCTAAATATGGTAATACAGGATATATGAAAATATACTATGGAATTGCTATATCATCTATCTATACTAATATATTAAAACGCGTTCCTAAATAAGGAACGATGCCACGTGGCGCTCTCCCCAATGGCATTTCACTCCATCATGTAATCCACATACAATACAAAAAATTAGAAATTACATAGTATAGGATTTGATCCCATGACTTCAAGTTTATATACTAAAGTCTTAACCACTAGACCAAGTGATATTTAATGTAATTATTTTAAAGTATAATATAAATAAATGAAATTTTCCTTACTCGGGGAATAGCCCGAGCCTAACAACTAGTTACTAATAATAAACAGGTCATTTTGCTGATGAATGAGTTATCTACCATCTGATTTAATTGTTTATTTATGATATACTCCATCCGGTCTTTATTAGTTTACCCGTATTCCTTTTTGGAATGTCCCTTATTAGTTTACCCATTTCTTTTATTTCTATTTTTGGAATGAGACCACTAACTTTCCATCACACATACATTCAACTTTAATATAAAATAATAGTATCTCTTTCTTTCTATGTCCCACAACATTGTTTCTCCTAAAACTCTGTGCAAAAGAAACGGGTAAACTAATAAAGACCGGAGGGAGTAGTTGTTTAGTAATTTGGTATGCCCAGTAGTTTACGATTTTGATGTCACTTACACTGTTTGTGAAAACATGGTGTTGATATGTGATTTATCAAGTTTGCGGCCCTCGATCACCTCAAAGGCTGAAGGTACGTAGTTATGGTTTGTTTAACATACTTCAATAAAGGAAGATTTTAAGCTAACGTTGTGGGAATGCATCTCCACTCTACCACCTCTCTTGCCAAGTGAAGCTAGATAATAGAACAAATGAAGCTATGATTATGATAAGTGTCAACTTATGGAAGGAATTTTGTATTGTGACACAGTTCTTTCAAAGCGAATATGTTTCGAAAAGCAATTGCGTTCTAGTTCAAGTCTACATCCGTTAGTTGGGGTAAGGATTCTTATCTATTTCTTTAAATAGTTGTGATCACAATTTTTGGCAATCTATGAGATCATGCCTTTTCATCTTGTTTTGGATATGTCTTGATTTTCCTTGCTTCTTTAAAATGTCTCACTACTTACGACTGCCTTTGAATTGTTACGGTGCTACCTTTTTATTAATGATAGAGACATAAATTTAATTTATACTAAGTATTATGCTGATGTTGCTTTAATTTTCTAAATCCAGAATCCTGCAATGGGTATGTCTTTGTTTTCATCCTTATCTATGGCAAGCTTTCCTCATCATTCATATCATACTTGGCAAGCTGTCAAATTCAACACCATCAAACCCATGGAATTTCAAAGCACCCATGTGAAGCCATCATCGTGCAATTTTATAACATCAGCAAGGGTATGTGCTCTTCTTATTTGGTTCCCAACAGAAGTAATTAGTTACAGACAATCAGACATGTCTGTAGTATGTTCTCTGCTGATGTTATTATATTTGTGGTACAGAAGCCTGCAACAAGTTTGGGTACATCTCAGTTTCCATCCTCTCCGCCAATGTCAACGCCGCATCACACATCTCATACTTACCAAGCTGTCGATTTCTGCAACATAAAGCCAGTTGGAATTAGTAATGTTTCAGCAACAGCAACAGCAACAGCAAGGGTATGTGCTCCTCTGATTTGGATTGCCAAGAGGAGTATTAAGTAGTGTGTTACGTAGAGTTTATGGTACTCACTCGTAGAACTCTTTTGTGTGTAATAATCTCGGTAAGCACTAAACCTAGTTTACCGGGTTATTTAATGGTATCTTCCTTTGTGGTTTCTCCTGGCTTTTTCTGTTATAGACTTGAGAGTAAGCACGTCTCTGTGCCTTGTTTCTGCAGAATATTATCTCTTATAAGTTGATATAACGTGACTCTTTGTGAGAAAATAGTTGCTTGTAATATGCCATCTTAGAAGTGAGAAGAGTGTTTGTGTAGGGTACCGCAGATTTTTTGAGAGGTACTGTAGATTGGGAATGAAATTCATACCCGCCATGGATGATTGGGCGGGGATGGATTACATGTTATCTCATTAATCATGCTGATTCAAAGAATCGAAAAAATTTCGATGTATTCTTCGATCCCGGTTCATTGTAGTTTCTTCGAAGACGAATTTGATTTAGTCTTGTTTAATTGTATCTTGTTTTTCTTTAATACCTATTGTAGATGCCGTTTGGCCTTCAATTAATGAAATTTCTCTTTCAAAAAAAAAAAAAAAACTGAAGTCTTGTAAAATTAAGACCAAAATAACAGGGTCTAAGTTCGTTCTATAAGATCTTATAAATTCTTTAAGATCTAATAAGTTCTGATCATATCTTATAAGTGGAAGAGAATACACCCTTAGGGAGAGAAACGATAAGGCAAAAACGGCGAATATTCTACCAGTTAAATGTGGGATTATTCTACAATAACTCTATGATAAAATCACAAAAATATGAGATTATTAATTTTCAACTTACTTTTCCTTCCACTCCTCATACCCACCTCATTTTTTTCAACCCCATCCCCGTGGTGGGTCTAAAATTCATCCCTATCCCTATTCCACCAAGTACAAATACAAAATCATTCCACTTGGATATCCACCTCTAGGGGTGTTCGTGTGTGGTTAACCGTCCCGAAACGACATCTCAGTTCGGTAACCGAAAGTTTCGATTCGCCATTTTTGTTAACCTTAACCGTAACCGTTACTCAACTTCTATTAATATATTTTACTTAATTTATATATTAGATTTTTACTTTTTTCACAACATAAATAATAGTATAACATTAATACCACAATACTCCACAAAGTTCACTGTCAAGAATAAGGGTTCAACAATGAAGTATTCACTGCCAACATAAAAAATAAAATACGAATACCATACTACTCGAGTTGGAGGAGGCAGAGAGTTAGCATGTCTAGTGTCCACAATCTAATATTCACTTTTTATGATCCAGTTTGCCATATCCACAATCACTGCCAACAAAAATTGTCTCCAACATTCAACTAAAATGTCTCTATAATTTATAATATATTTGGTTAACCATTTTATAATAAAATAAAATAAACATATTCGGGTTTTCGGTTAACCATTTTATAAAAAAATCATAACCGTAACCGTACCGTTTAACCGTAAATTTTACCGGTACGGTAACCGAACCATTTAATCCTTATTTTTCCGTTACAGTTACCACCCATTTGACCGGTTTTTCGATTTCGGCTTTTTGTGAACACCCCTAACTACAACCTATATTGGGCTATTATACTTATGAAAATTACATAAAATGACACGTGTTTTGAAATTATTGACACCAGTTTAACCCTTTTACAAAAACACATCAAATATAGCAACTTGAAACAATAAGTAGCAGGAAGGTTGTTGATCACCTCAGCTCCGTTTGGTAGGACGTAAAATATTTTCCTAGAAAATTGTTTTCCTCTATTTTTAATTTTACATTTTTTGGTTTGCAAAGGAATGTAAAACCATTTTCCATAAGAGTAAAATTGTTCTCCCAATGATGGAAAAAACTGTTTTTCTTCATTTTCCTTATCTGTTTTATACACTCCTCTCGGCTCTCACTACCTCATTACTTTCCCTTTCATTTTCCTTTCGTTTCATCATTTTTCTTACATGGAACCAAACAAAGGAAAACATACTACATCAAATTTTCGGTTGTTTTTTCAAAACATGGTAAACTAATTGTTTGAAGTTATCAAATTTGGATTGCTTTGTTTTTCTTTGAGGGGATTAGTGTCAATAATTCTAAAGTTGTGCCAAAATTCGTGAGTGCAAATTTCCTTTGTTATTTTGGAACTTGCATCAACATATATTCCTTTGTCCTTTTTCCTGTTAATGGCATAGTTTTATCAATTTTCTTCTGCACAATTTATTGGTTTAGAAATTAGACTGCTGCATTAAATCCAAGGTATTATCATTATAGAAAAAGAAAGAACATGTGCAAGTGGTACCCCAAAATAGACATAACATCCAAAAACATCAACACATAAGAAAATAGGTCTTTTTTTTGTTCACCCATTTGTAGGCTTTCATCTCAGCTTTTTCATTGGCTGTAAGTGGGCTTTAAAAGTGATATTCCCAAGCCTTAATCTGATAAATGAGAAAAAAAATAACAAAAAAAAAAAAAAACCGAAGGAAACTTCTAGATCTAAATTATCATATTAATTAAGATCTAAATTATCATCTCTATTATATAAGGCAACTCTTGAGGACTTTGGTGTCCACTTGAGTTGCCCAAATTACCCCCAACTATAAACAAAAATTACAGTTGCAACCATTTAATAAATTTATAAACAAAAGTAAAATAAGGAAAAAAAAAAGGGGAAAAGAATCCTAACATTTGCGTTAAAATAGACAGCCAAGCAGTTACTTTACTTCACTGTGTTCACCTTTTCCAATTTTTTTTTTATTGCACTAATTAATTGTAAAGGCAGTTTTTTCTACTTCTTCAGTTTCTTCTCCTCTTCTCCTCTTCTCCTTCCTCTTATTTCAACTTCTCTCATGAATGAGGATAAAATTGAAAATATCCACAAAATCAAGCATATGTGATGTCACGCACGCATCGCGTGCAAAAAATACTAGTATTAATTATAGCAACTTACGTTGCTTTTGGCTGTAAAGATTCTTGGTTGAGGTACATTATGCATGCAAGAAATTATGATCTAGATTTAAGCTCATATTCGACTGTAAGAAATTTTGGAGCTTCGGCTTGCAATATAGTCATAAATTTCATGTAGGATAATACTACTATTACACACTTTTATAAAGCTGACTGAAAGATTTTAATCCGTTGCAGTTTTTGCTCATTCCAGAAACATAATATTGAAATAGAGAAATTATCATTAATAGATCACCATACGACATCTACAACAATAATGACCCATACATAAAGCTAATCTAAAACATCAATTTGAGAGTTTTCATCCAAGCTACTAGATAGACTCTTCAGACCGCTCTTTTAATCATTGAAATGATCCATAAAATCTTGGAAAAATTGACAAGAGCAGGCCCAACTATGGCCACCCTTCCATAATAGATCCCAACTTTAGATTATTCCACACCAGTCCCAACTTTAGGGGGTGATTTACATTAATGGTCCTAGCAGGTCACCTAACCTGCTACAACAGGTAAACCTTTGAAACCACCACCCTTGCCACCTCTGCCACCCTCTCCCCTGCACTGCCACCACCTCCACCTCACCCTCTCCCTTTCCCCCTTCCTCGCCGGCAATCGAACCCCCTTCCCCGTCGTCGACCCTAACTCAGCACCGCAACGACCTAGCCCCACCCCGACCCTTTCCCTTATCCCGATTTCCCCAACCTCCACCACCCCAATTTCCACCACCCTCCAGCCATCCGATTTCCTCCCCTCTCTCATCTTCTTCCATGGAGTTCCGATCTAATATTCAATGGCGAAGAACCAGGTTGCAATTTCGGGTCTGGGAGGAGGTGGATGGGTGGTGGAAATCGGAGGGGATAGGTGGTTACTTGGAAATTGGAGGGCCGGAGGTTGGGGGGTCTAAAATGGTGTGGGTGGTGGGTTCGATTTTATCGAGGAGAAAGTGAGGGAGGTGAGGCACTGTTGAGGTGGGGGGGAAAGAGGGTCGGGGAGGGTTCGTGGGTCCTGGGTTACGGTCGGCGGCAGGGGAGGAAGCCTTGGCGCCGGCGGAGAGGGTGGTCCGGCGCCGGTAGTGAAGGGGGAAGGGGGTGATAGTGGCTGGCAGGTTTGGAAGTGATGGTGTGGGTGGCTGGTTGGCTGGTTGGAGGAGAGAGAAAGACTGAAAAAGCGGGTCTCGGGTTACGGTCGGCTGCGGGGAGGAAGCCTTGGCGCCGGCGGAGAGGGTGGTCCGTCGCCGGCGGTGAAGGGGGAAGGGGATAATGGTGGTGGCGAGGTTTGGAGGTGGTGGTGTAGGTGGGTCTGGTTGGTCAGTTGGAGGAGAGAGAAAGACCGAAAAAGGAGGAAGGAGAGGGGTTTAATTTTTTTTTACGTAAGAGGTCACCCTTCCACTTAGACCTTTTTTGTAAAAGACCCCTTAAAGTTGGGACTAGTGTGGAATAATCGAAAGTTGGGATCTGTTATGGAAGGGTGGCCATAGTTGGGCCTGCTCTTGTCAATTTTTCCTTTTTGCTACACGATCTTAACACACGATGATGCTATTACAATTTACAACCTTCGAAAGCTGTAGATATATATGTGCTCTAATTAGATTGCAATGCTCTAACTAGTTCGTTACCATAAGCTAAAAAAATTTACTTGAGACTTCAATTGCAGAGGTGCTAGACAAGACGCCTCGATACAGTCAAGGGAACTACTTCTCGAACAACCCGAAATATGTGAACATGAAAGATGGGGTTTCTCTTGCTATGTGAGTCTCCCTTCTGAACAAGCTCAAACACACAAACGTCATGCTCTTCAAGATTGTTGTCCAGAACAAATGTAGACCACCCTCGTATGATCTGACACTGTGAAGGTGTCCATCTGCATCCGACCTTCCAGCTCTTCTCTACTTTGGGGACCCGTAATATCCCCTCATGAGACTCAGGAAGCATATGTTCTACTGCCCATACTTTAGGGATAGTCTGCATCCATCCACACCAACTTTGATGTTATCTAGCAAGGAAGTTTATCCCTCCCTAGCTTTCATAAATTATGTGCAACTTTTTGTTTTGAATTAACAGTAGTAAATGTTTATGATTAGTTGGTTACCCTACAACTCCAGTAAAATCTCTTACAGTATAAGAAGCTAGTCTTGTATCAAAAGTTTTTGGACAAAAAAAAAACTTTTTACATTTTATATTTCTGATATCTTTTTTAATTATTATCTATTTAACTATCCAACTTTTCACCTAATTGTTAATTGACAGTCTGTTACACCTCTTTTAAAGAATTTCACTTTACAATTCTTGCTAGTTTAGGTGTTTTTACAAGTCAGATGATCATATGAAATACGAGTAGAAGTAAAGAAAAAACATACCAGATGAAAACCATGATAGACATGTGTAGGAAGCATAATGATTTCAACCATATTATCTCTCCAGCTCTTATGTTTCTTGTACTTAATAGCACTGTTTGAGGCACATTGCTTCTCTTGCTCAGTGACCTTCCGCCTTTGAGATATGTAGTACTTTTGAGATTGTGCTCCTGCAAATAAAATAAAATGGGATTACATATACATTGAGATGTAATTATCATGAAACAAATGAACTAATCAAAGTAGTCTTGCAACGCAAGTACATAAATGAACTTTTGTTGAAAATAGGATGTGTACCTTGAGAACTTCCCCTTTTCTTATATAGCTTAGGACTAGTAAACCCCTCTTGAGTAGAAGCTCTTTCTTTCCTGTCTTTGCTTTCAGTCATTTCATCTACTTTACTCTTGCCTTTAGATTGACCATTCTCAGAGTGCAGGAGACTTCTACAAGTTCTAGAGGATAAATTCATGTTCGTTGCGAAGTGCGAACCTTCAACCTCACATCCCGTAGTATCAAAAACCGAGACCTCAAACGAGGAATCACCAGCATAGCAAAAGACTAAGAAATAACCCATCATAAGACCATTATCCCTCACAAAGTTCCCCCAACCATCTGAAAAGAGGACATCTTCCTCCGTTTTAACAATTTCAACTCTCCATACATGTCCACTTTGCCCTCTAAGTGTGCATGAGCTTGATAAGTCCCCCCTAAAACACTCGATAAATTTCCTGGGAATTCTCTACAAGAATTTTCACCAAAAATGTACATTAATTAGTTAGTTAGAACTAATCTAGGATTAATATACTTGAATTTATTAGCCTTTTCAGGCGTAAACCTACCAGCTGATGCTCAAAGTTTCCAAGCATTATCTTGAAGAACTTCTGCTTTTCGGATGGGACCTCATTCCAATATTGGTATCGCTCTAAAGTCTTGCAACTTTCACAAACATTTGCCATATTGTTATAAACTAAAATGTCATCGAAGTATCAACACCTGAGCCAAATTCAAATCAATAAAACATCATCATTTCTCAAAATCAGAGGCCATTTATACATATGTATGCTACTAGAAGATGAATCATAGCGAGAGAGCAGGCTAAAGATCATCTGGCCCTCGGCCTATTCATAAGGTTGATACTGTCGATTACTCTATTTGATCTAGTAAAAAAAAAACACTACTAAAATCTTATATTAGTTAAACTGAAGAAGATAAAATGAGGTATAGTACCCAGAATTGCTACCCCAGTTTGAACGACAGCAAATGAAACAGTGATCTAAAGTGTGGCATATGGAAAGATCAGCACTTAACTCCCTATTATCCATTCAAAATAAAAAGATAATCTGGACATCCTAAAGACCAAATAAAGCACTAGATAGCTCAATTCAAGGTGCAAAAGAATAAGGTATTTTGTCAAACTCTAATTGCAAATACAAAATTATATAAAACAAGACACTCTATTGCTAGATTCCTGAAGCTCAAGATCAAAGTTCAGAAAGAAATTTCAGCAAAGAGAAGAAAGAAACACTCAACGATCCAAGTAGATTAATAAAGGAGTGCAAGTATCTTTGGCCTTTATAATAAAAGTCTGACATTAACCTCTATAATGAAGCATGTAAGAAACAAATTACTCCAAGACAGTGATTTTCAGCATGCAGGAAATGTATGCTTAACCAATTTATAGGAATTTGCAACTTCACTAATCCCTAACCATCGAGAAAATTACTAGGTGGTATTACAAGGAGTTGCACATAGAGAGGTTACTATAAAAACTATGGAGGTTATAGAAAAGTAATAATATTGCTCTGTAGGAGAGGTTGCTTGGTTAAGCAAGCATGACGGAAAAAAATTGGCAAAAATCCATGAATCTGCAAACAACGAAATTGTGACACACCAAGATAAGCCACCTGTCAAGTACACCTATTCTAGGCGTAACAAGAAAGGGAATTTTGTGGAGAGAGAAATAGTTTTGTAATAGAATGCTGTGATTGGTTACTGATGTCAGAGTTGGTTACAAGAAGTGAGTGGGGAGTAAGAATAAAAGGGGGCAGAAGGTAAAGAGAGAGGCATTGTGAATGTGGAGTAAGTTTATTGTAGTGGGAGAGTCCTGGGTCTCTCGAATACTCAGTTGTAACCCTTTTTGCTGATCAATCAAATTACCCTTCCTTCTGCCTCATTCTTTCTGTTATTACTCCATTGTTGTTGTGAGCTTGTGTTGCAGGAAGTCAGGTCATCACAGAAATGGTGATCCTAAGCAAACTTTCTATCTACAATTACAACCCATTTGGTAGACAATAAATTACCTGCAATAGTACTGATCTTTTATGAGACATCTTGTAAGAAAAAACTCGTGCCTATGTCCATGTTCAGAAAAAACTTCATCTCCAAATAAGCGCATGTCTTCACAAATTTTACCATTACCACTCAATTCCACATAATGAATGGAAAAAACCTATAAGCTACTGTATTTATACAAAAATAATTCCTCTAAAAAAACTACAAGTTTTATCAAAGAAAAACAATTTGGCCAAAGGCTAAGAATAACACAAGCATAACAAATGAAGAAAAGGAAAGGAGAAGGTAATACAGAAACAGAAAAGAGAAAAGACAAAGAGAGAATGACTGACCTGAAAATTTCACCGTCGACTGACCTAAAAGCTTCACCGGCAAAACTAAGGTAAGAACAAATTAGTCCAAGGCAGAAATTTGTCAAGAGTTCAAAGCTTAATATTCTTCACTATTCTGTCTGAAAATTCAATACCAAGCTGAGTTGAAATAAGAGTTGCACATGGAGAATATAATGGAGGAGAGAGAAAAGTAGTGTAAAGGATGATTAATGATGGGGATTCGCTGAGGCAAAGGTTTTCCATTTTTGTTAAGCTCAAGTGCAAAGTGTGTTGGAGGGAATTTTTGGCAATGTTTGAAATGGCGTTATTTATGAGAGAATAAGGTTGGTTTAACTGATAATGACATTTCAGCCTTAGGGGCTGTTTGGTTTGAGTTTTCAGGAATACAAAATGTTGCCACTACAGCCACATTTTTGCTACCACCATTCCATGCTGCTGCCGCTGTTACGGTGAGGAAGAATGGGCAGAGGCCGGAGGGGTACGTTGGGGGTATACGGCTGCTGGTGAGTGATAGACTCACAAGTGATGAAGATGGGGCCAGGAATAAGGGGTTTCAAGCCTTCAACCAAACACTTCATACGATTTCCCATTTCTTTATCCTTTTCCCTTAATGCATAATAATGACTAATTTGTCCTCAAAATGACATTTTACCATTTCCAATGGGAAAATTACTATAAATATCTGTCAAAGTGCATAATTTTCAACCGTTGCTAGAAATGGGTAAGAGTGCACTTGGGCTCTGAACTTATAGCTGGATAAAATAAGTTTAAACAAAAATAAGTAAAGCAAGCAAAAAGATTTTAAGTTCAGTAAATATAAGTTAAATTCAGCAAAAAAAAAAAAAGTTTATCTTATCCTTTTTGTATTTACTGGTAGGTTTTTTATTTTCCCTTCTTCAAACATATGTCTAGTTATAATATTGTAAGATGCACCTCCTAAAATCACAAGACTAATGCATATAGTTCAATGAGATAATTCATGATGCATAAATTGCATTCTTGACTAATACTAAATTCTATGACTGTGTCCCCCCTCTCCTATTCTGTGACTGTGTCTAATACTAAATTCGAGCCAAATAAGGCAAAATAGTGAAGCCACATATTTCAGCAGCAATGAGACAACAGGCTAATGTTTTTGCAAGTCTACCACTCATAGTCCCTACTAAGATTAGGCAAACCAGAAGCCTCACAGAAGAGTAAAGACAGACTAAAACAAGTTTTATGATTCAACAATCATACAAGTCTCTCTTACATGTGTACCTCCACCTTTCCTAGAGAGCCTAACCCAGAAAAGACCTCAGTTTTTTAACATTTCTGTGCGACATACTTTATCTCCCAGAGCTCGACGTCATTTCCTCTCTCGTACTCTAGTTTTTTAACATTTCTGTGCGACATACTTTATCTCCCAGAGCTCGACGTCATTTCCTCTCTCGTACTCTCTCACATATTGAGGAATTTCTGAAAGATTGATACACTTGCCAGTAAAACCTGGAAAAAAACAAAAATTGTGAGGCATATGGTCTCCATCATCAATAAGATCTAATGTCACAATGAATAAAGTTCAAGATTTAGTATGACGCAGAGAAAAGATAATAAGATTGCTAACCCTCTTCGTCCCTCAAGAAGCTAAGGAAATGTGAGTACCCATTGGCAACAACGTCAAGATCATTCAAGCTGAAATTGTATCGCTTCTCCAACGCAAGATATAACACCTGAAAGAGCAAAAAAAAAGATACAATCTACATTCATATAGTCATGGAGAAAATTCTCATCAACAAGGCTAGAGGTGGTAATTTAAAAACGGTCTAAGGGAAAGTTTTCAAAGGTCAAAATATCCTGCTAAGCATCTCTATAACTTAAAAACAGCCATGGCAACAACAATAGCCACCAGTCAAAATGGATACCGCCATGGGTGGGGTTATTTAAAATCCCCAAGTGCCAGAGCAACATGCTAATTTTATGCTAATTTACCATCAAGATCATTCCTCGTTATCCCTCAGATTACAAGTGCAAGAGATATAGAAATGAAGATCGAGCACATCAGTTGGTCAGGAAAACAATTTCTACAATAATGAAGAAGATACTGTAGGCCACATGGGGGATTTTTATATGGTGAAGTCTCATAGGTGGTTTACTAAGAGCCAAAGAGATCCTCTTATGGTAGTAGATGTCATTCGCAATCAAGGTTACAGGTTCAATTCTTATTTGCCTTTGCACCTCATCTAAGACCCAAAAGAAACAGATGACTTCTGAAATCCTCAGAATTTATGCACGCACGCACACACACATGCACACGCACACACGCACGCACGCACAAAAAAAAAAAGATTGGGGTTTTAGCTTTTAGCATTAGAATTTCGATACCTTTTCAGAATGTTGGCACATCATCTTCTGCAGAACACTGAAAAAGGCATCAGTTAATTCATCATTATAAATCACATCAGCAGCTAGCAGCAGAGATGCTCTGTTGACTTCTTCCACCTCCGAAGACGTCCAGGAATACCTGGATGGCAAATTGTACAAGTGAAAAAAAAATTGCTACCCTTCACACTGAAATTTATAAGGCAAAACAAAATAGTGAAAGAGACTTCTGCTGACCCTATTATTGGGAATTGGGGACTAGAAAAAAGAGAAGACAAAAAAAAGCAGATCTTCAAAACCCCTCATAAACTGGGTTCCAACCTAACACTGGAATCTAAATCCAGAGGTGGCCATGGTTTCTGCCAATCAAGCTCTCGTACTTTGACTGAAGATTCACTTCTGAACAATCCGGAGTTGATGTGAACATTCATAGCACAGTTGTCAAGAATTTCAACACCATGGTCTGAAAACGAATTTTATTTTGCGGACTGTTAGTAGCAACATTTAGGGATACAAGAAAATTCATAACAATATAAACAGGCATTTTCAAGACACCAACATCTCTAAGATATGAAACGCAGATGTTAAAAAACAGAAATACCTGTTATAAAAACAGCCTCCGCAACACGTGCAATTAATATACCAACCAATCCTGACAAAGACAGAATCAGGATCCTGTTTAACTGTGAATATAACCCGAACCCGAATATAACCCCGAACCCGAATCTACCCGACCCGAAGTGACCCGACCCGGAATTGACCCGATAATGATGACCCGACCCGACCCGAAAAGTTGTCATATTAGTTATTTTTTAAACAAATTTAAGGAAAAAAATTGTCATGAAATACTATACTTCCTCCGTTCTGTTTTAAATGAAACATTGGGTGAAATGACACTATTCATTGATCAATTTTGACTCCAATTTATCGCTATTATATAAAGAAAAACATAGTCAAGTGGGATCTTGTTAGATTCGTCTCGATGCATACTATCAAATTATAACTTTTTTATATTTTTTACGTGTACACAACTAAAGATATTATTGATTAAAGAAGCGCGTTGGGTTGCGTGAAAAAGCAAACGTTTCATTTAAAACAGAACGGAGGAAGTATATGACTTGCCACTTCCCATTAATCATTTCACTTAGTTTTATTAGTCTTATATGTGTTTTATTTATTTGCTAGATTAAAAACCCGATTTAACCCGACCCGCCTAACCCGACCCGACCTAACCGACCCGATGTGACCCGAAATGTAACGGACCCGAGATTGACCCGTACCCGAATGGACATGGACCCGACCCGAACGTAACCCGGACACAAAGTTGACCCGACCTGTACCCGACCCGTATGACTCGTTTGCCACCTCTATGAATTGGGATGCTTTAGGTTGCCCGCATCAGCTTCGAAAGAAAATTTAAAAACCAAGTGATAGAATCTTTAAGTATGCTAGAGATGTGCTGAATAACAGTTTCCCGAAGGCCTCACTTCATTACAAGCCTACTACAAGATAGCTACCAGTTTTTACTCAGATATGCTTTATTTTGGTTATAGTTTCATTACTACTATTCCCACCATTTCATGATGTTTTGTCCTCGTTTTCTTTTTTAAATGTTCAAATTAAATCTCTAAATTAATAATAATCTTTCTATGAATTTATTGCACAACTTCTTCCAGAAGTCTTCGAGACTTTCTTAAGTTTTGTGGAAAATCATCCAGGACAAACATTCTGCACGAGATGGGTATGTAATCCTTCTTAAAACTAACAGCCTGGATCATATGTCCAAGTCCTAACACGGTAACACCTATTCCCAAAGGAAGAACATATCACATGAGTAAAAGTTACCTGTTCCAGCACCAAGTTCGACAGCAACTTCACCATTGAATACTGATGATGAAGACATCTTGTGCAATACGTAATCTGCTAATAATAGTTCTGCCCTCCAAACCTGAAAAGGGAAAAAAATATAAACAAAAAGTTAATGTCTAGAAAAATTCAAGATGTCATTCTTTTGATATCCAATAAAGATACTAGCTATCTGACACTGATATGAGAAGTCAATCACCGAAAATTTCCAATAGAAAGGGCATATAATTCAATTAGAATAGAGTTCAAACATAAAGCTTAAATTCTTTCACTGGCAGTGTCAAATAAAACTCTCATGATCTGTATCAATAAACTAATAAAGAGGAACTCCGACTTTGAGCGCTACATGCAAATTTTGGAGCATAATGACAACTGCAGTAACACTACAGGCAAATTGTGGACAATGCTTTCAGTATATAATATAATGGATAACATGAATACATAAGTGGACATAATTCTCCATACATCTTGGCTATATTTTTTGTTCCTCTTTTCCCTGTTTGAGTCAGTATCTAAAAGTCAGACTATCACCTGCAAACCCACACTTGGGATGGTTGATGTAACATTGTGTTGGATACTGACAGCATCAGTGTACGATGATTTTTCTGCACAAAGATAGATCTCCTCAGACAAACATAAAACAGAGGTATGGTAACTTACATTGTGTTTGGATGAGAGAATATGGAGGGAAAGGGTGGGGGGGAGAGAGTGCGGGATCCATTTTCCTTTATTGCCATATATATTGAGGAACGGGATGGGAACGAATGGCAGCATCCATTTTCGTTAAGCTTAACCAAAAACCAAGTCCTCCCGCTGTTGGAAGGAAAATGCTAGCCTATTTACTTTCCTCCTCTCCTCTCCTTCTCTCACCTCCCCTTCGTTCCACCAATCTATCCAAACACACTGGTAGTAAAATGGAAGAAGTTTGCAAGAAAAAAATAATAGCCAAGGTCTGAATAAGGCTGATTACAACTGAAATGAAACAAAGTAGTTCCGAATCATTGACCAAATACCAACTCATTCCATAACAAGTTGGAATAGGGCACATATCCGAAGGAAATTTCAAAGCAGAATAGCACCAAATACAGTTTTTTTTATATAAGAAAAAAAACAAATACTTCACTTATAACACAAGATATAACAAAGAGGGCTGGCATCTAGAAATCAGTATAATACAAGGAATTTCAAGTGGAAGGCTTTAAAAGCTGCAGTCTTCACGACTGATTCAGTTAAATATTGATCACGATGCACACTAGGGTAAGCTCCAAAGTCTGGTCCACTACAAATGTAAGAAGCAGTAAAGTAGGTAAAGGTCGAAAAACATAGAAAAAAAGAGGAAATTGATTAATCGACAATGCAGTTGAAACCTGTAACTTACTGTTTCGTCGAGCCACAATGAGATCCCCATCTTCATCCAAAGCAATAGTCTTCACAGGAGGTCTTGGTTCGGATGTGACTTGGTCACCACATCTACCCACAGTGAGTTCAGCTTCTACAACACGCCAGAACGAGAGAAACTTTGATGGGTCAATTATTTCAGTTCTCATTCAGGACAAACTTTGATAAGGAAAAAGGAAGAACAAGAGTGAGAACAAGCAACCATTGAGGCCCCCACCAATGCTGAGTTTTACAAAAAAATATAGATGTATCAACTCTGCATGAAAAATTGGGAAAACGATTTGCACTAACCAGTAGGCCTCATAAGTTCAAATTAAACAAAAAGTTAAATAAAATTAGAAAAAAATGATTTATCCATCAATGAATATATTCTTCTCCGCAAAGTCCATGAGATGATTGAGAAGATCTTGATTTCAAGTATCACCTAACAAAGTTCACGGAGTTGACCCTGAGATGAGCACAATTCTGTGTGCATTAAGCTAAATAAAAAAAGAGGTGTTTTCAATTTCTGAATAGCATAGATGATGCTTATGGCCTTTAGCAAAGACAACCACTTTTTCTTGATTCCCTTTTTGATCTTTTCTACAGCAAGAGCAATCTCACTGAATCCTCAATTGGATCCAATGTTGAACCCCTTGACATGTTCGACAAAGGAGAAGATGACAGATTCTCCACCTGGGCCACAAAGGGCCATGATGCTAGACCTTTGTTGGATATCCAACTGACATTAAAAAACCTAAACTACCCTCTGAAGAAACGAAGAGGAAAAAACGCTGGACTAGGTAAATAATGGCATGCTCCACGGAACAAATTCAAGTATATTATTTGTATCTCTGATTTTGTTGCTGATAATCGACAACTTTGTATAACCTTGTACAATGACCAAAATTGTAAACATTTATTCCATGAGAGCTCTTTGGCCGCATGTGAAATCAGCTGGTTGTTTGAAAAGCAATCTGAAGTCCAGAACATAAAGCCCAGGCATTGACAGCAAGTGAAGTCACTTGGTTGTTTTCTCTCCTCAAGTATGTTCATCGGAAAATGTAGGCCCTATCGCTCTCAAGTGCAACAGCATCTGTATAGCCTATGTTTCATGAAAAGATAGTATTTGCTGAAGTTTTGATCTCAACTTTTATAATGTCAATGGAAGGCCAAAAACTTCTGTGTAACGCTACCTTAAAACACGTAAATTGTTCTTGCAACACATGGACATTATTTTCAAAATCAAATGCTTCAACAAGTAACGAGAAGAAAAAAGAAACTATTGCCCTAAGGGTGTGTTTTGTTGGGAGAAAAGTATTTTCCAGGAAAACTATTTTCCTCACTTTTCTCTATTTGGTTTGGATCAGATCAAGGAAGGGAAAACATGGGTTGAACTTCATTTTTCAAGTGTGGAAAATTACTTTCCCTAGGGAGGCAAGAGAAGCCACACTTTCCCCCACTTTATCCAACAATAATACAACATAAACAAAGGAAAATGGCTTCAAAGGAAATTTACTTTCCTTGGAACCAAACAAAGGAAAATCAATCTATAATTGGGTTTTCCCTGTTGGAAATGTTTTCCGTCCAACCAAACCCACTCTAAGTAAACAACTATTCTTCCCAAGATTAATACCAATTAATTCATCAATCTATCTTCCTATTCCACCACAATATGAGTCATTTTTCGTTCCGTCGTCCACTTCAAAGTACAATTATCAACTATCACCAATCACCACCTCATTTGTATCAATCCAACATAACATCATCCTCAAACTCATTCTACTATAATTCACAAACTTTTTGAAAACATTCAATAAAAACAAAATCTTTAACCTCCTCAAAATTCACATGATAACGAATACATAATGAAATTTAATTACTCCCTCAATTCCACAATCAACATTCCAATTTTAACTTTCACATTTGCCGACGAACAACTCTGAAAAATGCATCCATGTATACAAAATGATATTTTGAAATTCTGTACATGGACACAAAATACAAATCCTTTTGATATCAATGTGAAAGAAGAAATATATGGAATTTCAAAAAATCATCGACACAAAGGGAAGATATCAACTTTCATATTTACTACGGATGTTTATACTTCAATTTACAAATTCATCGTCGATAATAATATAGTAATTGGTAAAAGGCGAAGAATTTAAGGAAGAATTTAGAAGAAAAGGGTAACAAGTAAACACTTACGAGGAGTGAGAGAGAAGGTGAAGTGAGAAATGTGAGGGCCGGAAAAATTAGGGAGGCAGCCCAGATGAACTTCGCTCATCACCTCCTCATCTTCCATTAGCTCCAACGAAAAATTAAGACACCACATTGATCGTTGTTATTATGCATTAATAGAAATTATAAAAAGTTGATAACTTAAATTTACGTATTGGAACGTAATACAACAAAAAACAAAGGTGATGTTTAGTGTTAAAATTAAAATATAGTTAAAGTTAATGAACTTTGACTTTAGAAAAACAAAGGAAAAACTAATAAAAAAAAAGAGTTTAAGTTAAAAAAAAATTAAAATATTAATGATGAAAGTTGCATATTGGACACGCTGAAAATCAAACACTATAAAAATGGGTACTTTTTTTTTCGACAACAAGAGCATACATAAACATATGAAATAAACATTATACAAGATTACCATTTCTAGCCGCTAGAGCTAAATCATGACTAACTTGAACTACTTCCCTAGCAACTTTCCTAATTTCACAAAACTGAAACCTATTACAGACCGCTAGTATATCATACCCTAAGCTAACTAAGTGGAATGGGAATTGCTTACTTCTTATCATACAGACCGACATACTGGAATCAGTGAGGATAGTAATAGCCAAACTACCTTGTGTTAAACCTTCCCGCAAGCCTCTGAGCACTGCTAGCCCTTCACATTGAATTGCTGATGCAGCTTTTACTTGCTCATTCCCCCTAAACTCCCTACCATCCTCCAACACGCCCATCCATCCAATCCCTGCTGACGGACATTCCTTCCTGACACTCCTCTTCCAAGCTCCATCCACTTTGATCCTACACATCCTACTCCGCTGCCCTCCAAAAACAACCACCAGATCTTTTTGAGAATTACCATGATGATCCTTCCGAGCATTTCTTTCATCATGATAACTGAGCTTCCCTTCCTCCTCCTTGATAAATTCGATCTCGTCATACGCCTGAATCTCCAACGGATTTGGGTTACAATTATGAAATACCACATGATTCCGATGCCTCCAGATAGCCCACATGCATGCACAAAAAGTTCTCACTCTAGGACTATGTTGCCCATCATCTTTCCAAAACTTCTGCATAAAATTAGTAATCCAGTAATTAATTGAAACATGATTAGTAGTCTGTACCTGGATACCCAACCACGACCCCCACCAGACGCGAGCAATCACTGGGCAATCTCTGAATAAGTGTGCCTCATCTTCTATTGTACCTTTACAAAGGTAGCAGCACTCATTGACATTCAAATTTCGCTTTATGAGGTTCCTATTTAACGCCAGTGCATTCATCAATATACGCCAAACAAAGACTTTCCATTTTGGTTTCATATTTGTTGCCCATAATTTATTCCAAAATTTCCTGTCCACACTCGAGTACTCGACCTACTTTGTCAGTCATCCAAAGATTGCAGCATAGCATATAAATCTTTAGTCGTAAGAGCTCCAGAATTTGTTCTGTTCCACACATAATCATCCCTGACATCCGTTTCTGGAATATGAATCGATAGAATCCTGTGAGCAACCTCCTTAGGGAATATCTGCCAAATCAATGAAGCATTCCACGTTTTCGAATATGGGTGCATTAAATCTCTTACTCGCTGAATGCCCATTTGTTCCATATTAAATCCCCGCCTAAGAGTAACAGGTCGTCCACTGACCCAACTATCTTGAAGAATGTAAGTGTCAAACCCACTGCCAATGACTCTACTGAATCCCGCTCTGCATTGATTAACTGCCCAACATAAACCCCTAAAGCCCCATGAAGCATTTGCCATGTACTGACGTTTCAAGCCTATGGAAACTGGAGATCCTTTATACTTAGCTGATAAAACCCTAAAAACTAGGAGATCATCCCTTTGATGCAACCGCATAGCTTGCTTAGCCAGAATTGCCGTATTGAGAAAGCTTTAACATTCCGAACACCCAACCCTCCCATGCCTTAAGGCAATTCAATCTTTTTCCTGCTTGCCCAATGAACTACTGTTGAACCAGAACTATTCCTCTATAAGAACCTCGAAAAAATGGCATTGATACTGTCTGAGATACGTTTAGGGAGCATAAACACCGAAAGAACATGCTGACATAAGGATGCTAGTACATCATTGATCAGGAGAACTTTCCCCGCATGCGAGAGCGCAAGATGCTTCCAGCTAGCCACGCACCTTTTTCTGAACCTTTTCCACAATAGGTAGAAACTTTCTGGAACTACGACCATCTATCTCAATATTGTTCCCCAAATATCTTCCTAACTCTTCAGACGAAGGGGTTCCAATGATGCCTCGCATGTTCTCTTTACAACTCTGTGGGGTGTTTGGGTTGAACATGATTAACGACTTCGAAAAATTAATGTCCTCACCTGAAATTTGGCTAAATCGATTAATGACGTCCTTAATAGCGGCACAAGATTGAGGAGTCGCCTTAAAAAACAGGAGAGAGTCATCTGCAAAGAAGAGATGAGACACAGAAGGGCCATCTCTCGAAAGTTTAATGCCTTGAAACAACGCTTCCTCCTCTGCTTTGACTAGCATTCGAGAAAACACCTCCATCACTAAAATAAACAGATAAGGCAAAAGTGGGTCCCCCTGTCTTAGACCACACTGAGGCCTGAACTTGTCTGAAGCTTCCCCGTTGATCAAAATGGAATAAGAAACAGTAGTCACATACTGCATGATCCAGTGTCGCATCCTTTCCGGGAAGTTCATGCGCTGAAGATGCCAATGCAAAAAATCCCAATTCACGAGGCTATGTGCATGGCTAGACAACAAGGCATTACAAAAAAATGCAGTTGAGATCCTACACCAAAAAGATACCCCTAACAAGTATTCCAACTTAATCTTATTGTTTTTCTTCTCTATATTTTTCTTCCATTTCTTATCTCTAGACTATATCACTGTCTCGCTGAAATAAATAGATAAATTGAAAAAATTTCTCCTTCCCCATTTTCTTGCAATTCCTAGAGATGAGGATCCGACAATATTCATTCTTTTTTTCTTGATTAGGAACTTAATTGCTAACTTTTAAACAAACCGCCAACTTAGTTAGCAGTCTACCTATTAAGATCGCCAAATTTCTTTTAAAATAGGTTATTTGAAAGACAACACGGATATCAAAAATCCAAAAACACTAATCCTCCACCAATTTCCCCAAACATCCACCAAATTCTCCAAACTTATTCATTTCTTCATATCTAAACAGCCACAAATAAACCAAAATTTTGTAAGCATTTCAAACAATGAAAATGTAAGCCCAAATTTACAAATGATGCAATATGTTTAAGTTCATCAAACTTTAGATAACAAAATCAAGATTCTACTCATAGTTCGAAAACCAAACAAAAATGTAGGCAAAAATCTAGTTTCCATGTAATTTTCTTCATAGGGTGTGATGACGATCCAAGTGTAGACTCATCCATCTCCTTTCTCTTAAAACGTTATGAAAGGAATTCTGTGGAAGCTATAGTTCTTTATGTAGTGCACAAATTATTAGAATAAGCGATCTAATTTTAACATAAAATTAGACGAACCCAAGACTGAATTTTTCTAACAAGCCCATTCCATTTCACTCTAACCCAACACTATCCTAGTCATCCCTTCTCTTCTCCTTCCTCTGTTTTCTTGATTCTCGAACTACAACAGACAATTTCAAAAAATAACTCGGTATTCTTACCAAACGGGTTAAACTAGTCACTAAAAGGATTAAACTAGTCACTGAATGGGTTAAAGAATGTCATTACTGAATAGATTAAAATGGTCACGAAATAGATTAAACTGCTCCCTAAATAGATTAAACTAGTCACTATATTTTAAAAGGTGATACGTTCTCTTCTTAATATTGGGCTTGGGCAGTGCCTAATTTTAAATTAAAAGTAGGCGGTCTCTTACAAGACCAACTGTATGTAGTGAAACCGTGTAGGATACAGTAATTTTCCCTCCTAAGTTGTATACAATTATAAAGGGAACATAATATTTATCGTAGAGAAACTTAACATATTCTCTATCAACTACCACGAATATGAAATATGAGTCTTGATAGCGGAAGATCTTTAATGAAATCCATTGGAACGTCTTCACATATCTAAGGGCTTGTTTGGCGAAACTAGCGTTTCTAGTAGCTGTTAGCTGTTTGCAACTAGCCAAATGGATGTAAGGTGGAGGTCTTTTGTGGTTGGCATCGTACAACAAGCTCACACACAACCAGCAACCATCTTTCGCATTCTCGACCAATACCACCTCGTAGCCAATCACTGATATGTCTAAAAATTACTTCAATAGTATGACACTAGGGGGGAACCCTCAAGAATCACTGTACACCCTTAATAGTGCGATATGCCATATTCGCAGGAGTACTCTTTTGGAGTTCAGTTGCCTGTATAAGTGCTTGCATCAATTGTTGGATAAATGTGCCCTTTTCATTGCTAGGCTGCTAGCTCTGATGTCTTCACCACTATACTCCACACAAGGTGGAATTTCTATTTGCTTGAATGTAAGGTATATTTATACAATTAGCACCCAAAAAAAGTATTTACTAATTAACAGAGGAACTAAAGAATAGTATACCTCTTCCTATAGAGGTAAGACTGTAAGACGTAACAAGATTAAAACCTCAAAAGTTGCACTACAGCAACTGTTTGCCTTACACATTTTTCAGGACAGCGATCCTTTCAGCTAATTCATCATAATCCGGCAACCTAGGATGCACCTGATGCCCACCCGTCTCATCGTTGAGATATGAAGCAGATCTTACATGTCTAATCTGAGTTTTTACTGATTTAAACTCATCATATTGCTGTTGTTGACCAGGTGGAAGAAATCCAAAGCTGCTACTTCCCGACTTCCTTTGACTATCCGCCTTCTTAACTGGTGTTGCCGGCTGATTTTCGTGTTCAGTAAATAGGTATCTTCTTCTGCCTGGAGGTGGAGGCAACTCAAATTTTGGCGTTCCATTATCTTCTTCTTTTCTTACACTAGCACTAACTGGAGAAGTTTCTACTCCCTTCTTTTTACCCAAATGTGTTAAAAGCAACTTATCTAAATTTAGTTCTTCTTCTTCCTCCTCATCATCATCATCATCTCTTAGAAGCTTATCATGTTTCCTTCCTTCTATGACCCTCGCACTTAAGCTATCTCTCGGATCAATCTCATGTTCGGAAATACTGTTGTTCGTGCTGCTCGTGCTTGCTGATGGCTGCAAGAACTTTGTTCTCACTGATCTTGGTCTTGGTTTAGCTTTACCAGATGAATCATCATCCTCATTATTATTGGATATAATATAAGGAGCAGGGACAATTTTATTAGTGAATGCCTTTCTATTATTAGCATTACTTGGGATTCTCTCTTCTTGCATAATATTTGGCACCTGTAATTTCTCAGCAATATTTTCTTTCAGTCCTGTGCAAGATTTGCGCCTTCTTGTTTTAGCTGCTGTAACACTTTCCTCTTCATTGATCTGTTTGTCATCTTCATCTACCTGCTTTCCTTTCCCATGATTTAAGGTGGATCTGTTTCTGAACAGGTTTGCAGGTTTTACCTAGAAATTGCAATTGTCATTAGGTGAAAAGTTACCTAAAAGATCAAAGATGCACAGCTATATTATCAGGTAATTAAGCTTACCTGAGGAGGGAGGGAAGGACTTTGGAGTTGCTGCTCCAAATGCGTTGGATCCCAAGTCACTGAGAATTCTTTCGCAATTTCTTGAATTAACCAGAGCTTCATTTGTATTGTAGGAGGTGTTGACTTTAAATTCTCCATGAACTAACCACCAAGATCAACATCTTTACTCAAAATGATATTATGAAATTACATATATATAGCAGTTCATATAATGTCGTAAAAAATGCTACCTCCTCCTTAACAAAAGGCTCCAATGCTTTCCCATACTTGTCATTGAACAGATTCCTAAGATCACGCAATTCAGGGAGATCAGCGAATCTAGCTGCAGCGTATATCAAGGATGCCACGGCAACTCTGCATTGCTCAGGACACTCGCTGCACAGAAAGCAACAGATATCAGAAGTACTTACTGTGGTGCTATTGTCTTCATCAAACAGCTCAAGAAGACAAGCACAGATAATAAATAACCTTGAAATCAAGGCAAACGGTGTTAATCCCTCTTCAACGTTATCTCAAGATATGAAGACTAGTTCTCTTATAGACACAAAGTAACCACATAATACTGTTTTCAGCGCACCAGTAGTAAATTCTATAGGACGCTAATCAAAAGCATAATGTTCTATGGAAACAGAAACACATGGTTTGGCTTTTAATGTAAGCAGATCAGGTCATCAATTATTCAGGTAAGTGAACTGAACAATACCATATACAGTACATATTTTATATTAACATATATAATGATCCCTCCGTGTGGAAATAGTCGTTACATTATCCTAAACTCTCATAGCCAAGATATGACATGTTCGAAAATGTACCCTTTATAACAATTTTATTACAGCTGTCCTCTCCTCAACACTTAGTTTTAATGTAAGTGCATACGAGAAAAACCAATCATAAATAATAACTTTTCACAAATGTGAACTTTGTCCGAACGTCAATAGTTTATGTAATTATTGGTACCTGACGGAGGGAATCTAAGATGTTGTTCCTTCTTTTACAGCTTCTTTTAGAAGGTGGCAGAGGGATAGGAATGAGTCAATTAGTGAGTAGTCAAAACAGAATGAAATGTAGTTGATGCAGGGCAGAAAGAACAAAGGAAAACATGAGTGCCACAACTTCAACATCCTAGTTGACTCAACAAATCATCCAAATTTCACAATACTATATTAATACGAAATTGACTTTACATATTTCTTATAATTGAAATTCTGTAATGAGTATACTTCAATTAAAAGTTCAAGAATAAACGATAAATCTCCCTTAATGAACTTATAAAAAGCTTGTCAATCACTATCATTATGTGGTAGTTATGAACATGATTTTTAAATTGCACAAAAGTCTTCATCTTTTATAAAATCAGTATGATAACCTATGATGACAAATCAACAAAGCTTACCAACTTCAGCAATCAGCATGTCAATGCTCCCAAATCAGCAAGCAGATGAAGAAACAAAGAGAAAGACATAAGCACAATTCACCAAATAGCAATCATACCTTTGCCTATGCATTTCTTTGAGATTTATCGCGATGCAAGCGCAACATTGCTCAACGTACTCGTAACATGAGGACAGGTTTAACTCCATATATAGCCCTTCCGCCTACATCAACAGATAAAAATGTGGCACATACATCAAATTACCATGAAATATCATTGTTACATGTCATTATCGTACTATCAGTACTAGCTAAGAACTCTAGATATATCACCACGAAATATCCAAAAACATTTAAATTACCATAGATGCAATATTTGCGCATTCGAGTCGACGCCAAATATATTCAAGAAAGCTGACTCCAGTTTTCTGTAGGAATGTTGATAATTTTTTTATAAGTTCGATCAACGGGACACAGGAGTAGAGATTTGTTTGATACATACTTATTGTAGGAGTATTGTACAAGGGATGAAAGTTATTTTCATGAGTTGAAAATAGTTTTCCAAGAGGCAGAATTTTTTTTCCTTATATAGATAAGAAAACTATACTACAACATTTTCTCCCCTCTATTCCTTACTGTCCTTTATTTTGGCCTCCTCAATTTTTCTAGTGAGGAACCAAACACGAGAAAAATAAGTTCAAAAGCAATTTCCATAACAAAAAAAAAAATAGTTTAGAATGTTTTCCTTCCAATCGAGCACACTCTAATACTACCTCGAATTTGCTATGGTAAAAAAACAAACTAGAACACCCTATTAAGCAGTCAAAGTGACCTGATTTCAATAAACTACCGTGGTACCATGTAGAATCCAAAATAATTTTAGGTACACAAATGAAAAAGTCAAAAGTATAGTGATACCGTGTAGAATATCCCTTAATTTTTAAACATTCTTCGAGAATTCGCAGCTTCAAGTAATAATAATACCCAATAAGAAAAAAAAAAAAAAAGACCATATTTATGTAATTTCATGCAAGTTTGAAAAATATAGGAGAGATTTTCTTGATTAAAAAAATAAGTCTAAAAAACAGAGGAATAATAATTTAAGTAAATGGAAAATAAAATACCCTGCCATAAGCATTACGTTCGAGGTTGCACTTCAAAAGCTCAGCTATATCTTTCTTCAGAAATTTCTGCATTGCACTACGTCTCTTCTTTATTATCTCTAACCGAGTTTTTACACGATTTAACAACGATTTGCTGTTCATCAACAATATAACTAAAAACATTAGTAAAATTTTGATAACTCAAAAACCCAAATTAATATTAAAACTTCATTAATAACAAAAATCATAATTTTTTTCCTGTATAATCAACAAAACCCAGAAAAACCCATATCCCAAATTAATCAATCAACTATAAAAAAAGCCCGTGAAATTTATTTTAACCACTAATCAACAAAAACCCAGAAAAAACAAACCACATGAATCAATCAACTACAAAAATAAAATAACAATCTTTTTACACTAATTAACGAAAACCCAGAAAAACCCATTTATTGCATTGATAAATAAACGCGAAAATCCACGAAAAGCTTCAGAATTTTTTTCGGAAAAAAAAAGAAAAACAGAGCATCAAAGTTTTTCATAATTACTTACCATTTTGTTCTAAAATTACTGCGAAATATGCCGTCCAACATTTGTTCGAGTAATTAATTTTCCTTGCGTTTTTCCCCTACCCTATATAATGAAGAATTTTTGTAGTATATAAGAAAAAACTTAAAAGATATATGAAAAAAGAATTCTATAGAATGTAGGAAATGTAATTATTTGTGGTTAAGCCAATGAAGTCACGGAAAGAATGAGAGAAAAAATCGGATAAGAATAAAAGGGTGTAAGGGAGAAAGATATGAATATAATGTACAAACAAAATATTAATCAAGAAACAAAATTTGGAAAAGAATCATCACATATTTATATATATAGAGAAAGAGAAAATGATGTGATGGAGAAGCTAAAGAAAAAAAGAAAATGGAGAATGTTTAATTGTAGAGGAAGAGCTGAGTTGGAAGGGGGATGCCACGTAGGAGAGAGAGACCTGAAAATAAGGGGAAGAGAAAGATGAGAAAGTCTTAAATTAATAAAGGGAGCCAAAAAACAGGGGAGTTAGTTTTTTTTTTTTTACTGTAATAGCCTTCAGGTAGGGTAATTTTAACAGAATGTAAGATAAGTATGATTTTCCAGTTGGAGTGTTGAAAATTACTTATGTTGTTTAATTATGTTTGTGCATCAAGTTGGAGATTACAGGTTATAGCATTACTTTTTTTGATATATTAGTTGCTATATGTGATATTTGATACGAAACAAGATCTATATTTTCTAAATTTATGGTTAGAAAGGTATGGAAGAGAATAAGGGGGCGTTTGGTTGGTTGAGTGGAAAGGGAAATAATTTAAGAAAGGGTTACAATGAGAATGGAAAGGTTTACCCTTTAATTTTCAAAGTTGTTTGTTTAGATACTATCAAAGGGAAACCCTAGTATTTCCCACCACCACAACTTTTCCCCTAAAACTTCCACCATCCATGTACTATATTCAACCTCCTCCACCTTCCCCTCCCCACCGCCGCCGCCGCTCTTCCCCTCCCTTGTTGCCGGCTCGCCGCCCTTTCCCCTCCCTTGTCGCCTGCTCGCCGCCCCTTCCCCTCCTCCTCCGCCACCCCTTCCCCTTCCCTTCCCTTCGCGGCCACTGACGAGTTATTGCGGTAAAGCTTCTCTCTCCTCCTCTTTTGTAGATCTAGAGTTTTTCGGCGGGGGAGAGGTGTTTTCGATGAAAGGTGGTGGTTTTTGTGTGGATGGTGGTGGTTTTCGTGTGGATGGTGGTGGTTTTTCGGGTAGAGGGGTAACACTTCTTGTGGTTTCGGGTGGTGACATGGTGGTTTCAGGTGGGATGGAGTTTGTTTCTTGTGGTGCCATGGTGATTCCGTGAGGTGGGGTTATTTTCGGTGGTGCCTTTGGTGGTTTCGGGCGTGGATCGGTGATGGTGGGATGGTGGTTTCCGGTTGATGGTGGTGGTTTTAGGTGGTGGAGTGGTGGTTTCGAGTGGAGGGGTTCTAGGGTGGAGGTTCCGGTGGCAAAGTGGTTGTGGTCAAAGGTGATGGTCAAGGGTTTTCCATTCCCCCATTTCTAAGTGGAGGGGGTAGTGGGGAATCAAAATAGAGGGATTTGGGGTAATGGAGGGGAAAAGAGGGGAAACAAAACCCCCAATCCAAACAAGTTTTAAGGGAATAGAATCAACTAATTCCCTTTCCCTTTCCTATAACCCCCTAACCAAACGCCCCCTAAATGGTGGCGTTTTGAGATTAATTGTAATCCTAGTTTGAAGTTTGGAGAAGAGAAAATGGAAAAAAAATCCTAGTTTATTTAATGTATAAGGTTGAGCACTTTTGCAAATTTTTAGGTGCTCCTAAGAGCACGTAGTTTTATGTGTTCTCAAGCACAATCTTTTCCATATTCGGTACATGTTTTTGTCACATGACCAAAATGTAAAATGTGCATAATATACTTCAGGTAACACTATGGAGGTTTTGGAGCACTCTAATTTATGGGGAGATGGGTTAAAATGATTTATTCCATGTTTAAGATATTATTTGTTTTTTGTCCCGCGATGGAAAAGACATGTACCTTTTTTTTTTGGTTAAAGAGGCATGCATTAAAAAGAGCGCTACAAGTTAGGGCCTAAACCGGCCATTACAATCCGAAATCAAAAGTTCATTACAATTAACAGGGGGAATATGTAAAGTCTTCATGACATTAATCTCCATGTCAACAGTCCTGCTTTCCTTGGCCAAAGTGTCAGCTACTCGGTTATCCTCTCGCCTCACGAACATGAATTTCACCTCCCTGAAAGCCTGTTTGCGCTCCCTACATATACTCAACACATTCGAAAAAGCATCATTTTGAATTACATCCAGGTTGAGGAGATTAACTGCCTCTAGACAATCCGAGCATACAATGATATTAGTGTAATGAAAACTATTAGCCAAACGAAGTCCATGAACTATTGCAAACAATTCGGCCATTTTGGCATTAACAGTGAAGATTCTCTTTTGGTAACCCGCAACCCAAGTTCCATCTGGCCGCCGTAGGCTACCTGCCGTACCTGCAGGTTCGAGGGGTGAAGTGAAGGACGCGTCGACATGGATAACGCCATACCCAGACTCGTGCATATTAAAGGGGGTGGGGGGAATGTCCTGAACTCTGGTCTGGTTGTGCACCGGGAGGGAGGTTATAAATTCAGCAGCTGCGAAGGTTGCCCTTTTGATGGTGGTAAGAGGGGAAGGGATCGGGATACCTTCGAAGATACGCTTATTCCGGTTTTTCCATATTTCATGACAAATGAAGGGAAAGAGAGTACTCCATGGCATATGCCTGACCTTGACATGATTGAGGAGGTTTTGGGAGCACCAATCATCCTTATCCGCCACCTCCTGGCCCGTGTCAATGGGCATCAACTCCCAAATAGGAGTTGCATCTATGCAGTCCCGAAGAACATGGAGGATGGTCTCCTCAACATTTTCACAATGGTTGCAATAGGGGTTAGGAGCTATTCTCCGGGAGTGGAGTAGGGCTTGAGTGGGGATACGGCCATGCCACAAGAGCCAAAGGAAGAGCTTCATTTTGGGAGGGTGGTGACCGTTCCAAACCCAATTAATCGGCTTAAGGAGCTTATGGTTTTTAGAATTTTCGAGGGAAATTACTTGTTTGATTGAGAAGGAATTGTTTTTCACGAGGGATGAGAAGGGCATATCTTGCCCATGTGAAGGGGTCCAAAGCACGTTGTAGATATGGGATAGGACATACTCAGGGAGTTCGATGGAGAAGGGAATTCCATCCCAATCTCCCATATGCCAATAGTCACTCACACTCGCGTTAATTTCTCTAGCAGTAAGGGCGCCTATGACGTGATTTCTAATTGGGCCAATGCCTAGCCAATTATCAAACCAAAATGATACAGATCGCCCGTTCCCTAGGTTCCATTGACAGCTAGACTCAAGAATATTCCACCCTTTACCTATACTTTGCCAAACCTGCGAGCCCTTATTAAATTTTGTTATGCCATTTTTGTGGACATACTTTGAGTGAATGCATTGTTGGGCAAGGTTCGGGGGACCATGACACATTTTCCACCCTAGCTTGGCCATGAGAGCTTGATTTAGGATTCGATGACCACGAATTCCTAAGCCTCTAAGATTTTTTGGGAGGAAGGTTGCTTCCTTAGCTACAAGGTGCATCCTATTTTGGCCCTCTCTCTCCCCCCAAAGGAAGTTATTACAGATTCTATCTAGGTCGTTAAGGGTAGAGATGGGAAAGAAATTTGCTTGCATATAGTAGCTAGGGATAGCATTGAGAGTGGAATTTATCAGGACAAGTCTCCCTGCTCTAGATAGAAATTTTGTTTTCCAGTTAGCTAATTTCCTCCTAACTTTCTCCACCACAAATTGAAGGTCCCTCTTCCTAGGACGCTTATGAGAAATTGGAAGGCCCAGGTACATGCCTAGGTCTTCAGAAGCGGTGATGTTAATTGTGTCCTTAAACAGGTCTTGGAGGTGAGTTGGGGTGTTTGGTGAGAAAAAGACATGTACCTGTAGAAGATGAAACCGCGTAATTTCTCATGTTGTCATACTACACGCATAATACAGACATATACCTGTCACCGGCCAAAAAACTTACCTCTGGTATCATTAATGAGACGCGCTACATCAAATCCAATAGTTCGTGTTATTTTGTCTACTAGCAAAAGATTGTGGTACTACGTGCACCCAAGTTATAGTTTAGGATGTTCAAGTCAATTTTGCAGATTAATTATTCTATATTGTATTAGAGTGAAAACATGTTAACTAAATAGATCATCTTATAGAGAATCATGTGGGAGCCCAATGGTTGGAGCTCCCACCTCCCAACCTCTTGGTTGGATGTTCGACTCTCATCAACCTCAATTTGGGGTAACCTTATTCACTAATTTCATTAGGGTCTTAGGGAGTAGTACTAATTATTGTAGAGGGCAGTTTTGGAAAGAACAAGAATGCACAAAACCACAAAGCTAGATATGTGCTGGCTGACTGCTTAGCTCTAGGTTGTAACTAAGTTGTAAGTGTGTAACTTGTAATAAGTTGTAACTCAAAAAAAAAAACTTATCCTTCTTTATTACGTAGCCGGCGAATGAGGGGTGAGGGCTTCTACTTCTGCAGTTCTGCTTCTCCACCTAGTGGACGCAAACAATAATATGTTCGTTGACCCAATCACACAAATAATAACTTCATATTAAGATTTGGTCTCTTTTTTTTTTTTTTTTTCTCACAATTTATGTTTAAGAGTTACTACTAAAAGACAAATTTAAGTGCAAAGGACACATTAATAAATAAAGAATTATGGTGTAATGGCTAATTTTCAATTTTTAGTTTTAAGATTGTTAGGTCATGACATTAATTGTATAATGAGCTTAAAATTAATCAATCATGTTTATTTCGGAATAAAAAATACTAATTCTAGTCACACAATTTTGTTTTTAGTTTTAAGAAACTGAAAACTGGAAACACAACTACAAAAGACATAGCAAATAAAGCACTTTAATTTTTTTTTTATCTCACGATTTACAAATAGGATTTTATATTAATCTGATCTCTACTTATTTTTCGTTTCTATATAGACGATAGGATATTTCAGTAAAGTTAATACTTTTGATTTATTTTTGGTATATTATGATCTATCAATATACGTGTATAGTAGAACAATATATGATTATTAATTAGATACTCTTGGATACAAATTATGATCATTTGTAAACAAAAACAATACTTGTTAATGAGTTTAGACATGGTTTATTAGTTGGACTAGGCCAAATCGGAAAAATTTTCAGTTTGGTATTGTGCATAACTAATATTAACCAATCCTCTGAGTCTTGAAATATGTTTTTCAGGATTTCAATGTAGTTTGAATACGCCCAATCCAACTCGATGTAATTTTAAACCAGTGAACACTCTAGAAAGCTTATTACAGAAGTATATTATATCCTTCATATATTACTACCTATATAATCACATAACAAAAGTATAGTCGAGGAACAAAAAGATGAGCAGTTGTGAGTAGCTTAGTGGAATAGGTCACTTACTCGCATAGTGCGGGAATGCTTGGATAGTTTACCGAGTTGGATTCCATACTTGCCTTTTCTTTTCCTCCTTAGCACACTTCTTTTTTTTATCCATTGGAGCCACGAAGGCAGTATAAAGTACAAATAAGGGGAGGGGGAATTCGAACCTGTGACCTATCGTTCACAGCACCTCAATCTTAACCACTAGGCCAAGACATCCTTGGTTCCTTAGCACACTTCTAATAGTATATTTTCCTAGAAGAATGATAATCCTTTGACCGTTAGACGTGAATTTGGCACGTATGTATTCTGTCCAATAAACATAGTGTTACCTGAAGTATATTATGCACATTTTACAAAGAATCGTGTATGAGCTTAACATAAGGAGTTGAGTTTAGCACGTATGTATTATGTCCAATATTAATCGATACACTTTCTATTTTCGTCCATCCCATATTAATCGATACACTTCTTAAAATGGCATGTTGTCCAACTCTCTTGCATTAATGAATACTCCCTCCGTTTCTTTTTAATCTACACACTTTCCTTTTTGGTCCTTTTTTTTAATCTACACACTGTTGTTTTTTCTATTTTTGGTAACATGTCACATCTACTTTCTCCTCTTTTTCCACTCATGTCATCCACTTTTTAATATTTTAACCCACTTTTTAATTTCTCTTTCTCACTTTTCAATTTCTCTCTCTACCTTTGCAGTTTTCTCTCATACTTTTGCACTTTCTCCTTAATTCTCCCCCAAAGTGAAGTGAGTAAATTAAAATGAAACGGAGGGAGTATGTCACATATAGCAATTGTCTAAATTAATTTCCTTATAAATTACTTACTTTTACTAATTTAATGGCCTGCTTTATATTTGTAATATTTTTTTTTCTAATTATACATGATTGAATATAAAAATTCATTAAAGATGGTGGATGCTTGATGATTGCTTTGAGGGTCATAGAGATCCAACCCCGGTACAAAGTACCTCATGTTGGAATCTTTTTGTAGATTCTAATATTAGTGATTCGTACATGTAGGACTGTAGGAGGTTCTTGTATATAATTGGCATGATTATGGTAAATAATATGGGGAAGTGATAGATGTATACTCATTGTACATGTACGCTACTTTTATTAGTGACAAGTTTTCTTTAAATTAGGAAGGAAGTTTGAGAGATAAATTAACGTGATTTTAATCCAAAATTAAAGTACCAAGAGTTTCTAGAACAAGACTAGTGTACATGTACACTAAAGTGTCTAACCTTTCACAAATATGCTTATTTTATGTTACAATGGTGGAAAGTGCTAGCTAATAGCTACATAGCACTTCCAAGCTGAATGTACATACAATGATACAATCATATACTTACTCCTGTCTTTACATATATTGGCAACTTTCGTTAAGCAATAGGAAACACCATAAAGTCATTTATCTTTGTGGCCATTTGTAACAAAATGTTACTTTATATTGAACAACTGTTGAAACAGAGGATGAGGAAAGAAAACAGCACAAGAACAGCTGTGATTATCTTCACATGGAATGTCTTCCTTAATTCCCTTGATTTCTTGTCAAATTGCTTGTGTTAGCTATTGCTTTGTCCGCAAGGATTTTATTGATTGCTTTATGTTCGATCAATCATGCTTGAATCCTCTCAATCAAAAACAAAAATTAAAAGAGGCTAATGCTTTGTAATAATAAAACGTTGTTTGATTTGCCAATTGCCATGGTCAAATGTGGTACTACTTCTTGACTAATTAGTAATTATAACTAGTTTTTATATTCGTCCAATACACAAGTGTTTTTGTCTGTTTGAAGTAACTAGTATATTTGCAGTTCATGTATTTAATACATGAGATGTATCACTTTGCTGTTTTAAAAACATATTAAGAAATTAGTAATCCTTTGAGAAAATTTTATCATCAATAATTCTCCAAAACAAGTTAAGGGGTGCGAGGGAGATGTGATAGCTCATTGGAGTACCACCCCGAATTTCAGAAAGACGCCTGAATTCGAATCCTCAATCCGAAATAGGCCTTTGGGTCTCTTAAATCGAAAACTGTTTAACCTATTTGAGAAATCTACAAGTGATTCGTCAACCATTATAATTTAAGTATAAACTATTTAAGCCAACTTTTGAGTTGTTTGGTGTCTAGTTTGTCCACGTAAAAATACTAAAACACCCTTTCTCACATAATAATTAAATTAAGTTAATCTAAAAAATGATACAAACATTATTTAGGGTCCGTTCAGCAACAATTACTTTTCATTTTTTTTTTATGAATACAAAAGTCAATTGATATAAAAGGGTATAATAAACTTAAGATTAGTCATACTTACATAAAATGTGTCAACAATGAAAAATGACAATAAAAAATTGAAAATTATCTAATCTGGTTTCCAGATATTTGTTTCTGGTTGCAAAAAATACTGGAAATATAAAATGACAACGAAGAAGCCATTAATTACTGGGTTTTTGCTACATACGCACATGATAATTTAATGTTTGCCAAACAGAAGTGCTCCATGGAGATTTTGTCAAAATTGTATTTAGAGAAACTTTTTGAACAAATTATTAGATGAAATAATATAATTTTACTTTCTTTTGACTTTCGCGTGCATCACATGCATGTAAAGACTATCTCTATTACTCCCTCTCGTTTCAAAATATAAAGGCACGCATGATGTGGGGTTGAACTTTTGACCGTTAATTACTCTCAATTTATGTTGATAGAAAAATTTAAAAAATAATGTTATTATAGTTTTTTTGCAAGACGAATCCAACGGTATAATTTTTGTTTTTATTTATTTATCATATTATGATAGATATTTATTTTTTTTGATCCATTGGAGCTACGAAAGCAGTATAAAATACAAAGAAGGGGAGGGGGGATTCGAACATGTGACCTATCGTTCAAAGAAAATTTTCGTAAAGCGTGAGTGTCTTTTATTTTGAAACAAAGGGACTATACTATCAGGCAACACATAGGGGAAATAAAAAATAGAAAAAAAAAGAAGGTTAACTACCTAGTTTAATTAAACAAAAAAACACAAGATAATTGTATCTCTATCTCTAATATCTAAATAATTCTATATATTTTCACACGCATCGCGTGCATATAAGACTAATACCTATGTCCCGTAAAAAAAAAGACTACTCCCTCTGCTTTTTTTTATTTGCTACATTTGACTTGCACGGTTTTCAAAGCATTATTTAACTCTTAATATCTCTTATTTCGCTTAAGTAAAAATTATAAAAATTTGATATTATGAATGTACACGTCGAGACGAATCTAACAAGATCACACATGACTATATTTTTACTTATAAAATAATCAAAATAATCGATTAGTAAGTAGGTCATTCCCAAGAAATTACATGTAGCAAATAAAAAAAAACAGAGGGAGTAATACCTATGTATGGTGGCGCCTCCACTTATTCTTCTTTAGTTCTTTTTGTGTGTTGATAATAAAGTGGAAAGGGGATTGACTGGAATCTTGTTTCTGGAAAATTTCTTTTAAAATCCCCAAATCAGAAACCACTCCAAACCCTAACCCTAGACAAAACACAAGCCATGTCTGGAAGACAAGGTTCTCCTTCCTTCGTTTCGTTAAATTTTTCAAATCGATTCTCGATTATCGCTTTGAAACTGACGATTCTCTCATGAATTTTACGCAGGTGGAAAGTTGAAGCCCTTGAAGCAACCTAAGAAGGACAAAACCGATTTGGATGATGTACTAATTTTCGATACTTTTTTTACGTCTTTCTTTTTTGTTAAATTTGATTGGTTTTTGTTGTGGATCTGAAACTTTGCGCAGTTCTTGTTGTGGTATTTTTGAAGTTTCGATCTGTATTGATTGTTCTCTGATTTGTTTTTGTTGATAGTCGAAGTAAATTTTGTTTTTTGATTGTTTAATTGCGTAATTTTGAGCTCGCTGAAAAAAGTTCATGTTTTTTTTTGCTTGTCTGGAGTTTTGTTTATTGTCCTTTTTTGGGAACTTTTGTTTTTGGCCCAATTTTATTGAACTGCTAGTTAATTTGGTGTGGTTGAAAATTATTAATTCGAATTTATCTATATACCTTATGTGTAAGTTATGGGTGTGGACGTGTAGTTGATCTTTTAGTTAAGTTCATGCATAAATTCCATTTTTTTGGGTAAAGTTTAGTGGCCCTGTATTTTATGTTCCCATAAATCATGCAATCCTGTATTATTAGCTGAGTGTCTATCATGGAGTTCACACCTAAAGTTGGGTAACATTTTTTTTTTTGGGTAAATTTTGATGGCCATGTATTTTATGTACCCATAAATCATGCAATCCTGTATTATTTAGCTGAGTGTCTATCATGGGATTCACACCTAAAGTTGGGTAAGGGGTTACTCTAACTGATTGATGGTGTCATTCATTGTTAAGCCATCGAATGGTTTACTACCTGACTTTTACAGTTTATTGTTTAATGTAGTGATGGTCGAAATATTGTTTAGGTTGGTGATTCTGTATGTTCAGCTATTAGAACTTTTGGTAGAATAATAGGGTAATATGGGAGAGATGTAATCATAAATTGTTCTACTCTGAATTTTCTGCATGAAAATTGAACATTGATTGTTTATGGTCATGTTTCATTATACCAAGTAGCATTCACCATGGTCTTTCCCATGTATGCCAATGAACCTCCTCTTCAGGTTTTGTGGGTGATATCATGCTCCCCACTGTCTTCTGAAAAGAGCTTTAAAGAGATAACTCTGAAATCACATTTTCTTTTAGCTGTTTATGTGTTCTCTTCTTTTCAAACATGGAAAATTTGAAATGTGTTGATGTTGATGCCATGTTGATGATTGGAAACTTAGTCTGCAATTCTCTGAGGATCTATGATTTTTGCAATGGGGATGTGATAAATGAAAATAGTGTATAGAATTTTCCCAGAGTATTTTGGGGACTCTTCTATCATGCTGTGGTGCATTTCGTAGAGGTCGATTGTGTGAAGCCTTTGTAACTCCATATGCTTGTGATACAGGATGACAAGGCCAACCTTCAAAAGAAGAAGGAAGAGGAGAAGGCACTCAAAGAACTTAGAGCTAAGGCTCAGCAGAAGGGAGCATTCGGAGGCTCAGGACTGAAGAAGAGTGGAAAGAAATGAGGATCTCCTGAAACAAGATTATGGACCTTGCAATTACATGATGTGATATGTTATTGTGATGACTACTTTCGTAATTTTAATGGTTGATGTTATATACTTGTTCAACTCTTGAAGTTGCTAATGGTTTTCTAATCATGTAAACTAATAATATTAAAGTGAATACTTTTAGCTTGGTCTGCATTTTGTGATTCATGGCTGTTATCTCTTCACGAATTTCTGTACCTCTCATGAATGTTTTTGTTAGCTTTCTTCCTTGTTATGTGCTAGGATACTAATAATTTTACAGTGAATACTTTTTGCTTGGTCTTCTATCACACTTCCTCCTTTGTGCTAGGATTCTTTTTTTTTTATAAGTATCTCTCTTCCTCTCCTCGTCCTAGTCCTTGTGCAAAGAGGAACGTTGTGAGTAGAGATGGCCAATAGTGCGGGCCAATCCAGCCCATCCAGCCCAGCCCGCCTCTTGGGCCGTGTGGGCTGAGCCCACGAAAAGCCCGGTCCAGTCCAACTCGAACCGTGAAATTGGTGGGTGAGCCGTGGGCTAGATTTTTTGAGCCCAACCCACGAAAGCCCGCTAAAACCGTCCGGCCCGGTCCATGAATTCGGTCCAATTCAACCCATGAACCTGGACCCAAATTCCCGACCAAGTAATTATTCAACCAAATTGTGTATATTTTAATCGAATTGTATATATTTTAATGAAATTTCATATATTATAATTCAATCAAATTCAAAAATAATGAAATTATTCATTAATATTAATAATTGTATATATTTTAATTAATTTTGAAGGTTTTATGTAACAATAATAAATGATTCTAATGATTAAATAATTCTGAAAAAAAAAATTCTCATGCCGAATCGCCAGCCCAGTAGGCCCACAAACCGCCAAAACCGATGTTCGAACCGTGAAAACCGGTAACAGACCGGTGTGGGCCAAGATTTCTCAGCCCGTGGACCAGCCCGCCCAAACCGTGAATTTCACGGTCTGGTCCTGGGCCGTGAAATCTCAGCCCGGCCCACTAGGGTCCGCAGACCAGTCCACCCAGCCCGCACCAGTGGCCATCTCTAGTTGTGAGTAATAAAAAATCTCTTGGTCCTTGTGCAAAGAGGAACGCTGTGAGTGATAAAAAAACAGATGAAGTATTTTTATATTGAAACCATGGCTTTGGAGTTGATTCATGGACTGTGCTAGTTTGAACATTACTTTACGATTGATTGCTGATTTAGGATTTGTGCTTGATTTGTGCGTGGTCTCACTTAGGATTTTGATCAGCACATTTCTGTAACGCCAACTTTAAGCTCATTTCGGAGGTGTTTATATATGTCTACACGGAATCCCCATTGGTGCATGAAGACGAACGTTAACAAGCTTTAAAATAATAATAATGATGATAATGATTCTAACTAGGGTTTGCGCTTATGAATATCATTAAATCACAATATTAGGAGATATCACAAAGATTAATATGAATATATATCCTGAATACTTATATTTGAAATATTTTAATTTTTTTTTTTTTTTGGGTTAAGATGAAATTAGCGGAAGGGGAAATGGGGATCCCTCCCACGAGGGGAGACTCGATCACGAATCTCCGGGATCGGAGGTGCCTAAGCCCATAAAGCTATCACACGTTTCTTCTTTGAAATATTTTAATTGGTTTCTTAGATGTTAGATAAAGTTAGAGAGATAACAATGATAATGAAGAAAATATTACATAAATATACTCAATTACATGTTATCGAATAAGGCTCCGTTCTTTTGGATTGAGAGAAAGTGAAACTGAATTGAGCTATATTGAGAGAAAGTGAAACTCAATTGAATTGCATTGAGAGAAATTGAAACTCAATTGAACTGCATTGAGAGAAACTGAACTGCAGAAAATAACTGAAATTGAACTAAACACGAATTGAACTGAACTGAAAATAAGTCCAAAAGAACAGGGACTAAATGCATAACCATCTATAAACTATGTGAAGAAAGGTAACATTTCAGTTAAATTAATCTCGTTCTACAAATCAGACAAACATCAAACATATATCAGCAAGGGTGAAATATGATTGATGAGGTTGATAGAAATGGAGGACAGCAGAGGAGGTACCAAGACAAGTCGAAGAAAGAGGATGACTAAGGAGAACGAGATACTCTGAGATATTGGGTTTCTCTTCATTTCTTTTACTTTGTACTGTGTTAAAATTGTAAAAATAATAACGCAAGGTGACAATCTTAACTCATTGAAGTAGTAAGACTCATTAATTACATTTTCTTTCCTTGACAGTCTGTATTCTGTAACATACTACACTCTTATCTTAGCCTTAAATAGATGTCACTTGAACTTGACATGAAAAACTTGAATAATAAACTTGACACAAAATAACAAATACAGGATTACAGGAACCCAGAAAAAGTAAAGTAAAATTTTCCAGACATTTCTTCCAGACAAGTGAAGTCACTTTTCCACATTTTTGAATGCAAACCTCAACTATTAATATCCCTACTTAATTCGTAAAAAATTGTGAAAGAGATCTTCAAAACTTGCATATTGAAACAATCTTACAAAATTTAATGTATAGGTGAAAAAAATATGGGTCAAAAACTCACTCCGCAATCAATCATTGTTGAGATTAGATAAGAACAGAAGAACGATTAATCAACTAAGCTTTTCTAAACTACAAAAGTACTAGTACTATGCATCATCATTAACGTTCAACATGGTAACAATATAACTCCCAGATATGATTTGATCAGAAAAGAAACGGCAACTTACAAGAAAATGATACCAGTATAACATCCTTAGATAACATCACAAAACCTATAAAAATCGCCTCAATGCTACAAAACTAGGATAAGATACCTTCCCCAGGAAAACACTCAACCTGCACAGGGACTCAAAATGTGAATGTTAGAAACACCTGTGCACAGCCTCCCCAGAGAGTTGATATAAATACCAACCCTGGCTTCACTATCTGCAGGGTCTATGCGGGTTGACATTATGAGCGCCACCTATTGAGGATATCGAACATATTGAAAAATCCTGCCTAATAGCGTTCATATATCACTTCTATTTATCCGGGTTCTCTTGCTCTTCCTTTTCAGGATCTTCTTCTTCCTCTTCTTTCTTTTCTTCCTCTTCCTCGTCTTCCTCGGGTGGATCAGCAGGCATAGGAGGTGGTAATGGTGTTTTCATCGGACTGAACTGTGGAAATATATCTGGTCTTCTCCCAGGCTTGGGCCTCTCCCACTCCTGCCAAATGCCAAGCAACAAAATATTCATATTAGACTTGTGGCCATTAACCAGAACAATTTAGTTCAAAATCTAGCCAGAGCATTCAATTTTCAGTTTGCATCTTCAACATTGTCAGTCTCATCATTGCGTTGTCAAAATCAATAATAAGAATGAATGAAGTATAAATTAACTCCAACTTAAATTGACCCCAAAACATGCAAACAAAATAGAACAATAGAGAAAATAGGAGGATGCATCAATTTGCTTTACATCCCTCCCATGTTAAACCCCTAATAATGCAACTCCTGAAAGACTTGCAACACAGTTAATTTTCTTAACAAGACTCCATTCTAATTGCCCTTATTTGCCTCTTAAGTGTTACGTCTAGTTGTGCTCAGAACTCTTAAAGACATCTACTGTCTAGAAATGTTGTCTCCCGGCAATTAACTGACCATTTATGCAATTCACCTACCCAAGCAGTCCACATTCTCTCAATACCGTAAAGAAAGTAAAGCTATCAGGAAGCACTACATTTTTCATTAGATCAAGTCAATGTGTCCCACAACTCTTATCTAAAGGCCAGAGATCAGAAAGAAAGAGCTTGCCAGTTGCCAGAACTCTTATAAGCTGTAACTATGGAATGGCTGAAAATTGAATATACCTCTTCTGTACTCAAAGACCACTTTCCCTTCCCACCGTTTCAAATTCAATGTTACAAACGTTTATACATGAAGAGGAAAGAGGAGAATCTTTGCTTTTTGGAAGATGGGAGAGATATGAGGACCCCATTATTTATTTGAAATATTGCACAGTGGCGAGCGTAACATTTATTTTAGAACGAGGGAGTATCTTTTAATTGCTTTGAATGGCGAAACCATCAATGTAGCAGGCATAACTGCATAAGTCACAGGTATCCTTCCCCTTTCTCACCCCTCACCAGAAAATGAAAAAATATCCACAAACACAGAACTCTGGATCCCATCCCAAACAAAGAATTTTCTTTTTTGGGTTTGTAGGGTGAGGAGGATAAGTCAAATGGTAAATTTAGACACCCACATGCCAAGTCAGTGGCAGAATAAGCAATCAACAATTTCGAAATTAGGGGAAGCACTAACAACCAAGTCACAAACCTTACAGCAATAAACAAAACTACCACACAAGGCACTTTTAGTAACACTTCTGAGCAATGACACTTCAAAAGTTTATGAAGGAAAAGTTACTTTCAAATTTCAATGACTTGTATTTTGGGTCATCTGTAAGACGACTATTAAAGTAGGTACGAGATTCCATCAAAATACTTGTTGTTGCATGTAGAAAAAGGCGATTTTGTGTTATTTGGTGCAGAAACTCCAAAGAATTTGATTAGAGCTTACCATTAATTGCTTTGTATAGGTAAACTATCAACCAAGTATGCATAAGTTACAAATAGCCTTACCCTTTAACACCCCTCAGCTACAGAAAAGAAATCTCACAAAGGTAAAAACACCATCGAATCCATCCCCAACAAATAGAACTTCCTTTTAGAAGGGGAGAGGGGGTGTAGATTCAGATGCCAGCTTGTCAAGTGTCAATTCACATATATCAAAACTGAGCTATCTAAAAATTTTGAAACACAAAGGATTCTTCAAATAAAAAAGATCATTAAACTACAAATATGCTCCTCCTCCATGTCCCCATCCCCCATATAAAAGCAAACAAGCTTCAGAGTACATTCAGGCATTCAGTAAATGGAAATTGCAATTAGAACTTCTAATAGAGAGGGAACGAGAAACTGGGAATTCAGTAACTAATACCTACTATTTTGTTTGGCTTGCAATGGAATTGTATAGGAATAAGTAGCGAACTTATCTAAACAACATTCAATGATTCTCATCCCTCTTTCTTTTCATTAAGAGCAGGATGAATAATATGGAAGTTTAAGGGGCCTTATGAATTCCAATCTCATCCCAATGTCATTTCCTAAACCCATTGAATCAACATGGTATTTGTCCTAGAGCTAAAAATGGCAATTGCTGAAGGTCTAAGTCTAAGGCATTCAATCAAACACAACCCTAAAAGACAGTAGTAATATAATCAACATCCAACACATAACAAGGAGTATGGTTGTTAAACTGCTAAAACCTACAAATCTATCCTTAAACAATTCTTCTCAAAAGCTCATGGCCGTCCGCACAACGGGTGTAGAAACGAAGTACACATTAAAAGAACCCCCCCTCCATCACAGAAAATTATCACCTGGTGAAACTCCATAATATTCAGAAATCTCTAGTTACTAGCCATAATTCTCTGATTAACATATTTCCACATACTTCCAGTTGAGTGAACTTTCACAATGTGAGTAATGTGAAAAACACATCAAAAACTTAAAAGAAAGCTTGTTCAACAAACGCAACTGCAGTTTTCCAGATTCAAACAATTCATAAATCTTTCTCAAATCACAAAAATTGAATCCAACTATCGGCTGCGACGAAAGGCCAGAAGCAGCGACATTGCGAAACTGAACATTCTTAGAAGAAAGCTTGTTCAACAAACACAACTGCAGTTTTCAGATTCAAACAATTCAAAAATCTTTCTCAAATCACAAAATTGATTCCAATTATCGGCTGCGACGAAAGGTCGGAAGCAGCAACATTGCAAAACTGAACATTCTTCAAATTCTAAGTAATAGTAACATCAGTATAAACTCTAAGAAATCCTATTAAGATCAGAAAATGCCTCCAATTAAGCAATCACAGCAAATTAATCAGTTCAAGATTACTCAAATTCAAAACATAAACCCTAGAATTCCAATCTCGCACTACAAAAACTCACAAATCAACAAAAATAAGAGAAGAAGAGAGAGAAAATCATACGATAGGGAAATCAAGAGGAGAGCGACGAGTCATCTTCTCTTCCTCAGGAGCCATACAAACAATCTGAGAACGACGAGCTCTCGCCTTCACAGAACAACAAATACTAGTGAGAGAAAGAGGAGAGAGAAAACATCTGAACCGTATCTCCTTGAAACTGCTTGAAGAAGAAGACGAAGAAGAAGAGGATACATTTGAGGTTGAAGATGACGGTCGAAGCGCAACCATGGAAGCAGCTGTGGAAGGTGAAAAACACAGAGACGCCATTGTTGTACCACCTTAAGCTTATTTTCGTGTTTTCTCTCTCTTCTTCTTCAATGGAGGGGAGGAGAGGAGAGAGAATAAGTGGCTGGGGTTTTGAGGTAGAGGTTTTCTAGTTGGTAGGTGGAAAAAAAAGGGATGATGTTGGTGTTGTTTTGGTATTTTTATGTTTTTGTTTTTGATAATTGTTAAAGAGGAAATTGGCTAAAACCGACTTATGAATATGTGATTTTGTGGTTATTGTTTGATGGGCTGTGTGACCAATTTTTAAGGTTGTAAATTAGAGCAAAGGATTGGGCCTATTACGGTGTATTGAGTTGGCCTTGGTCTATTATCTTGCACAAATTCTTCAAAAAGTCAGTCCTACATTAAGTTTAACGTAAGACATCATATTTGCCCTCAATTTATACTTTCTTTCTCCTTTGCCAACCCTTATTTCTCTCCCCTATGCCCCTTTCTTCTACCAACTCTCATTTCTTTCTCCTCCGTACTGCCGTTTCCCTCTCCACTTAAAATCCATTTCTCTCTCTTGTTGTTGTATATAATAAGATCTCGAACCTAATGCCCACTTCTCTTTTTTTCCCTTTCACTTTTCCTTTGAGCTCGAACACCAAAATCATCCATATTGTTAGAGTTTTAGCTTAATTGTTGCTAATTTTGTGTGAAATTGAGCTAAAGTAGGACAAAATCAGATTTAGATGTGGTCTGTTTTGAACATTTGAAGCTTTCAACTAATTAACGTCCTTTTTCGCGTCGTAATATATGTTTTAGATAAGTAGTTATGGTGTTATGCAAATTAGTTATCGTTTCCAGATAAATAGTGATGGTTCTGGGTAAATAGTTATATTTGTAAGGTTAAGTTATGGCTTTTAGTTATTAGTAATTGTTTGCACGTTAGTAGTTATTAGTTATAGTTTTCGAGATAAAATATGGTCTTGAGTGGATATTAAATAGTTTTGGTTTGCTTGTTATTTGTTATGGTTTTCAGGTTAATAGTTGTTGTTCTGGATTGTTTAGTTATAGGTTTAGATAAAAAGTTATTGTTTTGGGTTATGATTATGGTGATTTTGGTTGATATTATGGTTTTGGGTTGATAATTATGGTTTATTGGTCAATAGTTATGAGTTTTAGTTTATTAGTTAACATATTTTCATTCAAAGTTATTCTGTAAATATAGTTGCACATATTTTGCCATTAGTTAACATTTTTTACGGTTTAGTTAAATTGCACTATTAGACCATAATCAAACACGTGTGAATCATCACGTCTCACGTTAGTCTTAACGTGAGACGGTCTCTTCAGAGACTTACTCATTATCTTGTAACATCAACTACTAGCTTCAAACTTACTTATCTAGGTATATTATGTGGGATATTTAATATAGAACGTGCTTTTTTTTTGTTTAAGATCATGGTTATCCCACATCATAAGTTGAGGAGAACAAAACCTTCTTTATATAGAGAGGTGGACACCTCAACCTAGTAGAGGCATTTTAAATATGACTAAATAGAACAATATTTATTAGTGGACTCCTGAACACCTAAAGGTGTTACAAGGGTTAATTAATAGCTAGTTATAAATTTACGATATTATGGGGAAGATATCTAACTGAAATAGTATTATTATAGGAAATACATTATTTGGGAGTTTTTTTATTATTATTTTAACTAAAAGTGCTAAGTGAATTAGTGCTTTTGCCTATTAATAATCAATGATCATGTTTTGTCCATAATAAAAAGATTAGTAGTTAGCATTTGGTGGAGAGCTGGTATATCATTCAACATATCATTGATTGGGCGTGGCTCAAAACTTGTCAAATCCCTTTGAAGATAGATTTCTGCTTCTGTTTGTTTGCTCTTTGGGAGAACCGATATGGCAAAGGTTACTTTTCGCGGCCAATAAAACTCGAATTAGTTTTTAGGCCTGTGGCACAGTTCCGGGTAATTATGATTTTTATTTATTAATATTTTACTTTAAAATTATAACACTAATTATAGCTTGGTTTAGTGGTAACCTTGCCCCCTTTGGTTCCCTTTAGGATTTCTCCTTGAGAGGGTTTTTTCTCTCTAGGGTTTCTCCTTGGGAGGGTTTTTTCCTAGCCTCTATCGCTAGGGTTTTCTTCTTTTTTGAAGGTTTTTCTTTCATTCTTTACCCTTCTTTCTCTTTCATCTCTTTTCTTCTTGGCCTCAATTGTGAATATTTATAGGGGCTTCCACTGGTGTTCGTACCGGTGGTAAGCCCCAAAAACTCCTTTAATTGCTTCCAATAAATATATCTCATCCATAAGATGGTATTTATTTTAGGGTGTTTAATTTGGTTTTTTGTTCCTCTGATGAAAAAGGGAGATCTAGCAATCTAGAAGACCACATAAGTATTTTCACCCAAACGACTATGCATCAGCGGAAGTTAAGCCGAATCAGAGTGAACTCACATATTGTATTGCTTCGGATGAAGTTTTTTATTAAGGTTGTTTTTAATCAAATCTGCGATGTATCTAGTTCTAAGGTGTTATATACTTCTTGTTAAAAAAAAAGGTGTTATATACTTGTATTGGAATTTTCAGTTTTTCAGGAATTGATTGTAAGTGCTGTTTGGCTATGTCTTATGAATGAAATCCGTTTTCTTCCTGTAAAAAAAAAAAAAAAAAAAAACTTGGTTTAGTGGTAAGACTTTAGCATGTAAGATTGAAGTCATGGGAAACGCTCTAAGGGATAGAGCTACGTGACACAGTTCCTTGTTTAATGATGTCTTTTAATATATTAGTATTAGTATTTTTTGCACACTATGCGTGCGTTCATATTAACTTTTTTTTTCTCAATTAGTTATTCACCAGTGTTATAATTTTTTTGATTCGAACAGACATTTATAATAATTTTTAAATTTTTTAATATGTTGTTCTTAAATCAACGTTTCATTGGTTTTTTTTAGTTTTTTGTTCATCATTATTCAAATATAATACTGAGAGAAGAAAATATAAAGTGGAAGAATTTGTGTATGAGGTTCAATTGTTGAATATTAATAATGTGAAAGAGTTTGATTAATATAATAGAGATTACCGAATAATAATCAACCTTTAAGTTTTAAAATATTATTTGTATAATTATTAATATGAAATTCAAGTTTTTATTTTTTCTTCTGATTGTGTCAATCAAGTTATATTGTCAATTTAATTTTTGATCAAAGTTTTTCATACAGATGTAAGATGAGGAAATCATTCTCCTTAATTTAATATTTAATTTCAATTTCAAATTCAATTTCATTGTTAACTTGTTCAATATATATGACAATGAGGAAGGAAAAATGATTATTTAATATATATATGGCAATTTAAATTCATTAATGGTATATCAGACTTTTTGTAAGGGGGACACCATCTTCCTCCCCCCTTAGGGCTGGCAATCAGGTCGGGTCGGTTCAAATTCAGGTCGACCTGTTAACATAATCGGGTCAGCACCCCCAAGCCCGAACCCGGCCCGTTACCTAAACAGGTCAGAAATTCCAACCCGACCCTGACCCGTTTATAAACGGGTTGACCCGAACCCGACCTGTTTAACCTGATTTTTAAAAATTTCTTCCGAGGTTCAAGAATTGGTGGGCAAGTTCTCTATGGTGAGAATTATTTAAGAAAAAAATATATAAGTAATTGGGGGCATTCAGCTCTATTAACTTTTATCAATAATTTATTGAGTCCTTTTGTATAGTCTCCATGTCTCTTATTCTATTTCTTTAGTACTTGAAGCTGCAACAATGACTTCCATTTTTAATTATATGAATTAGGTTAATCTATGAGTTTCTTCTTCCCACTTTGTCTTTTTCACACTCTCTCTCTTCGTGAGTCTGGCTTTACAATTAATTTAAATGGGTTAGGCGGGTTATTTTCGGGTTGAAAATTTCAACCTGAACCTAACCCGTTTAGTTTTCAGGTTGGTTTCAGGTCGACCCATTTAGTTAAACAGGTCGAAAACTTGAACGCGAACCCGTTTATTTCGGGTTAGGTTCGGGTTAGGTTCTCAGACTGGGTCAACTTTTGCCAATCCTATCCCCCTTCACTTATATAATAGAGATAGATAGATGAGACTATATTCTAAGATAGATAACTCCGCTAAGTCTACTAGCAATTGTGGTACTTAATTATTGTTACTTACACTACGTTGCATTTAGTGTTGTCTGCCTAAATCGTTAATCCAATTGGTGAAAAATGATCATTACTTAAATCAATATCAACAAGTACTCTAAAGTCTCGAATATACAAGGAAACAAAGAGAAAACAATATCAATCTTGACCTTAATATCTATATATACTACTCCCTCCGTCCTAAAATATAGTTCCCATTTCCATTTTAGGTGTCCCAAAATATAGTTCTCATTTCCATATTTAGTTCCACATTTTTCCGTAATTTGTCTAGAAAAACCGTGTCCCATCATTTATTTGATTCTTGAATTTTGTTTTTTGCTTTGTTTATTCAACCCAGGTGTTACAATTAATGCTCTTTCACCAATTATTCTCCATTATTTCTCCTAAAATCATCTTTTCCCATACAACATTTATTTAAATAAACAAAAAATCTTTACTATCCCTCTTAGATTCTACTTGCATAAATTACCGTGAAAAAAGGGAAATGAGAATTATATTTTGGGACGGAGGGAGTAATATATTAAAAGGTGTTCCTCACTAGGAACTGTGCCACGTGGCGCTATCCCTTAGAGTTTTGACTTCATGCACTCCCCATTTAATAAAAAAAAGTTAGATTATGCATGGCATAAGATTTGATCCCATGACTTCAAGCTTAGTACTAATGTCTTAACCACTAAACCAAGTAATATTTGGTATTGTAATTTCAATGCAAAATACTAATAAATGAAATATATAAGTATCCGGAGTATAACCCGAGCCTAAAACTAGTTCATATACGTAATGTGGCTCTCCAACCTTTTTCAAAACCTCTCATTTAGCATTAGTACCACTTTTATGACGTAATCTGATATTGATTTTTTTTTTCCAAATGTCTCCCACCACATATCTTACCGATATATCAAGACCTCATGAACTATTATATTTAGTCACAAGTAACATTTTAAAAGCTAGTGCGTTGCGCGATATAAATAGACATCTATATTATTATAATACATGAACACTATATGATGCTCACTGCATATCAAGTTAAGTTTGGCCTAATGGTAAGGAAAAAACCTTCCAATCTTAAGGTTAGGGGTTCGATTCTCACTAGGGGCACTTTAGGAGAGGGTTTCCCCTTACCATCCCCCCACTCTCAAAGTGTCTGCCCACAAACCTACGTCGGGTTAACCTGCGAGAGGTTTTGATCTGGTAGGGACCTTCATCTTACCATGAGGTCCCCAGTGGGGGGTCCCAAAAAAAAATATACACTGCATATAATACTCCTATTAGTAAATGATATTGTGTCATGTGACTCATGTCATCATAAACACATGCCAATCAATATTGCATAATAAAAGTGAAGAGTTGTATGTATCAAACTATCAATACTTGAAATTATACCTCATGTTCAAAATTTCAATAAAATAGAATTTTTATAACCACTCTAATGAGTTGTATCTATCAATACTTGAAATTATAACCACACATTTAACGAAAAAAAACGTGACCGAAAAAAGAGCCCGGCCCAAAAAGGTCGACATTTACCCGAATAGGCTGATCAAGTTCTGTGAATTTGGATATGCTTTTTTGTGCTAAAGCCCGGCCAGATTTGTTTATAGGTACACTAATTCACTATTATGATTCATGTCCTACTCGTTTTTTTTCTCTGTTTAGGAGCATCTATTTGAGTGTTAAATGTTTGATAAGGACAAGTTTCATGAATAACATAAGGAATCATGATGACTTAAGCAACGTGAGTACTTCATTAAAAAAAAAGGCAAACTAGGATTAGGACTTTGCGTCAGCATCAACAATTGCACCCACCAAACCACCCAATCCAATCCAATCCAATCACTAAGACAATGTCATAATGGCCTTACTTTTTCCACAAATTTATATATTAAAATATTCTATTAATTAGAAAATTTATAAATTTCAACAGAAAATCTTTAATATTCTCCCTAAATTATACTTCATTCGTTCTTTATTAATCACTACGTGTAGTTTTGACTCGTATATTAAGACAATAAAATAAACAAAGACATGTAGGAGAGAAGTAATTTCCAATACTATGTGAAAAACACAAAAGTATACTTCATGTGAGAGAAAGAGGTTACCAATAATGGATATTTAATGATTAATAATAAACTTTCACAAAAGAGAAATATGGTAATTATTAAAAAATAGAGGAATATCTTATAAATTTATTTTGCTAAGAATATAAATTAAAACATTCAATTTAATTTTTCATATAGCAATATGTCGAGTAAGGTCATTATGGGCTGGGCTGAGTTTTTTTTCCCAAAAAGGTGGTCATTTCGGGCTAAGGTGGTGGGACACATCTATTATTGTGTCGAAACCTGCTAATTTGGACTGGAAAAAGTGTACCTTTTTTACCATTTTTGACTGGGGCTTAATCTTGGATTTTAATTGTCCAAAGCCTGTTTTTTTGGCCCAAAATCGAGCCGAATCAATGTTGATCAACTCTGATATCAAATTAGCTCAGACCAAAAATCTATACAAATATATTAAAAAGCATTCTTAAGCAAGTCTACTCATACTCCGTACTTCCTCCGTTCCAAAATAAATGAAACACTTCTCTCATTTATGTGAGAGCTTTTTGAGACAAGTGTTTCACTTATTTTGAAGACAATTATATTTTACTCCCTCCGTCCCATAATATAAGTCACAATTCTGTTTTTACACGTGAATTAAGGTAAAGTGGAATCTTGTTTTATTTGAATAAAAAAATTCATTTTTATTAGGAAACACCTATATTATTTTTTTCTTTTTAACAAAAAATAAAAACTGAACATTAATGTTGCATGGTTTAATGTGTAGATGAGTTTAATAGGGTAAAAGATTCCATATTATCAATAATAATGGTGCATTGGAAGCTGAAATTATAAGGACTTTTTAGAAATTAAATTATTTTCATGAGGGTATTTTGGACATAATTATTGATTGAAAATAAAAATAGGACTTATATTTTGGGACACTTTAAAAGGAAAGGGGACTTATATTATGGGACGGAGGGAGTATAAGATTCGACCATGATAATATTAATAACCGCATCTGGGCCTAATAACTAGTTCGAATAATTAATGAGAGGACCTCCTACGTCATGTTTTTACTACTTGTTATGATGAAATATACTATTTATTTATTAAGCTCCATCTTTACATAACTACGTGTCTCTCACTTACTGGCCCACGTGTCCACCACCATTTGCGCATTACCACCCTCATAAAGGGAAGCAAATCCTTGGCATTTATGATTTACCTCTCTAGTTGCACTAGTGTCCCAACAAATTTGCACCGTGATCAATTTTGGCTCCTTTCCTTTTTCCATTCGGAGTGAGAAATTCTCCCTCTTTTAAACGCATCATATTTTTGAACAGAATTCTAAAACTTCAATAAATACCTCTGTTTTCTTCAGCTGCAAAACAAAAAAAAGCTTGAATCTTTTAACTCTATTAAAAACATCAAGTGAAGAACAAGAGAGAAAAAAAAAAATTCTAAGACGTTTTAGTTGCTAAATTCTAGGTGGGTATTTCTTGAATCTGTTAATATTACCAAAACAGAGATACCCATCTTAAAAATTCATCAAATACACTTGTTTTTCTTTTGAGATCAACTTCATTCAACTAAATAACCCCTTTTTATCATCAAATTTGAAGTTTTTCCTACGCAAAATAAAGAATTGATTTTGAAGAAAGCAAACAAAAAAAAAGGTGGGTTGATATAATTGATTGAATTTTTTTAAGGGGGATGCAAAGTGAGATAAGCATGGATTTTTGGCCGGAATTTTTAGCAAATAGTTGGGGAAGAGAATTTGTGGCAGGTGGGTTTGGTGGAATCGCCGGAATTGTTGCCGGATATCCGTTAGATACGATAAGAATCCGGCAACAGAGTTCGAACTCGGGTTCTGCAATGAATATTTTCCGGCGAGTTCTTGCTAGTGAAGGTCCCTCTGCTCTCTATAGAGGCATGGGTGCTCCCTTGGCCTCTGTCACTTTTCAGGTTCGTCTCTCTTTGGATTTTTTCCGACATGATCGTGTTAGATTCGTCTTAATATGTAGTTCCTCTTTTTTTTCTATTGCAACAATGAGATTTTTTACCCTATTCATTCACCATTCTTTCGATATCTCTTGTGATTTTTATCGTAAGGAAAAATATAATCGTGTGAGATCTTGTTAGATTCGTCTCGATTAATACTTTCAAAATATCAAATTTGTGTAATTCTTACTAAAAAGTGATTAAAGATATTAATAGTTAAAGTTGTGCGTAGTCGACGTGAAAACTCTATTTGTTGGCTTTTGCAATAGAAAAACAACGGAGGTAGTATTTTTTTATAGTGTTCAAAGTTTTGCGTGAAAGATGCGTGAAAAGGTAGAAGTATAACAATCCTTAAGAAACAGAGGGAGGAAATTTAAATTTTTTATTTTATTTTTATTGTAATTAAATTTCATGATTTTTTTTTAAGAAAAAATGGAGTAATATGTATGTTTAATTCTGGGATTATCTTTATTTTTTCTGTCTGGGATAATTACTTTTGTGCTGGTTCTTTAGGAGACCATATGATCCTGGGAATCTACTATTTTTTGGGAATCATTTGGCCAATTTCTTGTGGGTAAGAACTAAGAAGGGTAAAGGTCCTATCCCTATATTTTTGCTTCTATGTTTGGGACTTTGGGTGTTACATTTTTTAGTGCTTGGATTAATCTAGTCAAAAAATTTAAGTGTGAAGTTATTGATATCATATCATATCATATAACCTTGTGGTTTAGGCGTATTCGACTTACACGTTGATTTTGGAGACTGCGTTGACGTGGTAAAGAGTCGTATTAACATAGTCCTGCACCCCACATATCCGATCAATTGTGTAAAAGTACAATCGGCATGATAAACTGTGCAATGCTAGTCCAAAGTTCATATGGTTACCTCTAATCAGTAGATTTGGCACTACCACCAAAAGGCCATAACTATGTGTTATTGAATTGAATCAGGATTTTTACACGTTTTTTATGATCTATCTGTTTTTTAATGCAAGAGGAAAGGCTTAAGTTTGACAGCAAAATGGAGTCCTAAGTTCTTAATCAAAATATTTCTATCTTAACTTGGAGAGAACTAGTAATATTATGTTGGTGTTTTGAAGTTTAGAGAGTCCTCTTTACATATATTTGAGGATGATAGAAATGAATTTGTTGAACCCAAAATCTAATTATGTGCTTTGATTCATTCCAACATGCAGAATGCCATGGTTTTCCAAACATACGCAGTCCTCTCCCGAGCGTGTGATAAATCTGTTGATCCAAGAGAACCTCCTTCATACAAGGGGGTAGCCCTAGGAGGATTTGGCACGGGAGCCCTTCAAAGTCTTATACTAAGCCCCGTTGAGCTACTAAAAATCCGTCTTCAATTGAGGCAAAATCCACATATGGGACCAAGTACTGAAAATGGTCCAGTAAACTTAGCCAAAACCATAGTAAGAACCGAAGGTTTAAGAGGGCTATACCGAGGTCTAACCATCACGGTCCTCAGAGATGCACCTGCTCATGGATTGTACTTCTGGACATACGAGTGTATAAGGGAGAAGCTTCACCCTGGATGCCGAAAAACAGGCCAAGAGAGCCTAAATACAATGCTTGTAGCCGGGGGGCTAGCTGGAGTCGCAAGCTGGGTTTCATGCTATCCGTTGGATGTGGTCAAGACGAGGCTGCAGGCACAAACAGTATCTTCAATGAAATACAGCGGAATTGTAGATTGCTTTAGGAAGAGTGTTGAGAAAGATGGTTATGGGGTTTTATGGAGAGGGTTGGGAACTGCTGTTGCTAGGGCTTTTGTTGTGAATGGAGCCATTTTCGCTGCATATGAGCTTTCTTTGAGGTGCTTGTTCAATGGTGTTGATAATGACAGTATACAGGCTGAGAACACATTGAAGGTCTCAGGATCATAAGGTTAATATTTCTTGTGATTTTAGTCATATTCAAGTGTTCAAACAATTGAATCAACATAATTGGGTGATTAAAGTGAAATTCAAAGTGAATTTAACAGATGTTTAAGCTTAGCACATAGAAAAATTATGATGGCGGTGATGGAAGTTCTGAAATTGAATTGTTGTTGGTTCAGAAATATCAGCTGGATTCTATTATTTGTTGTATACATTTGAATGTAAGAAATTGCAGAAAGTTGATGATTATTGCAACTACTGAAAGTTGCATAAAAGACTAACTGAACCACATTTCAGTTGGAAAAGAAACTTGAATATATGGAAGTATCAATTATTGATCCATTGATCAAATAGCCTAAGAAAATTCTGGTATCTTTTGTACAAATTGCTCTGGGAGATTAAGAATACGACACAATTTAACTAAAAGGGAACTTTATAAAAATTTTGAAGGTTGTTTCCAAATAAAGAATATCAATTTGTCACTGTAAGATTTAGAATGACTCTTATACTAGTTTTTTTTTTTTTGGTGAACCTTATACTAGTATACTACTATCATTTACCCCAAAAGCGAAACTCTATTTGGTTAAATTTTGTTATCTATTGTCTAATGAGGAAAAATTGACATCCTAATAATTTGAATAATACACCCTTAAAATTCTTTTAATCAGATATACTTACAAGACCTTATTATATTTTATTTTGAAATAATAAACAATGATGTTAGGTTGGATTCATGGTTAAACTTTTACTTTTCATTTCAAAGGTCACGTGTTCGATACTTTATAACTACACAACGTTATTTTTTTAATTGAGGGGTTTGACATGAAAATATAACATTTACATTCGAGCCTTATAGGAAAATGCCATGTGGCACATAGATTTTTTTAGTAACGCCTTTTAGTATATTAACTAGTGTGTGGCCCGGGCGATGCCCCGACTCCATACATTGAGTACTTTATTTTTTATTTGCTTTTGAGAAAGTTTCAAACTCTTTTTTTCTGTATTTTTTCATTAATTTTTCATATTTTAATGAGGGATCTACATATTAATATGGAGAGATATCTCACAACTCATTGCTAGTTAAGATGGTAATGAGTGAGCTTTTCAACTTAGAAGGTCTAGTGTTCGAATCCTCCTCCATGCATTTTGATTGTTAGTTGAATGGATAATAACATAATGCAAGAAAAAAGGGAGGGGTGACATGTGGCACGTAGACTTTCTTAGGAACGCTTTTTAATATATTAGTATAGACTAGTATTTAGGCCCGGGCGTTGCCCCGGGTGGTATTGTCTTCCAAACTTGATATGCATTTTTTTCCATTCGCATTAAAATATATTAAAGAAAACTCAACATTTAAAAGGTACAAATATAATACTATGGACATTTAAAGCATGATTAAGAGTTGGTTGAGGTGGTAATTGTGCCATGTATAATAGTAAGAGGTCACGTGTTCAAATCTTATCGTGGCCAATTTTCTTTTTGTTAATTGACACGACATATGTACATACATTTGGACAATTCTAAGTAGAGAACGAGAGGTGCGCGTGGCGTGTAGACGTTGTCACGCACGCCTTTTAATATATTAGTATAGATAGATATAGATAGATTAGTTAGCTAGATGATATATTAGTATAGATTAGTTAGCTAGATAAGAACTTAGGAATGGGTGTGTGCCTCGACTGCGAATATACTAAAATACAACTAAACTAACTAATAGGAAACAAAATTGAGGTAATTAGGCTAAATTTATAACAGCAGTCCTGTGGCAAATTTGATAAAGGCACGCATGTTTGAAGGACCACAAGTCCACAAAGGCATGGAGCTAGAATAGTTTGTTAAAAGTAAACAAGTTATGCTGACAAGATAAGATATTTGTTCTCCATGACGTATGTAAGTTGCTGTCTTGTTCAGAATCCCCAATCAAGATAGCTTATCAACAACCTATTCGCAGATCTCATGATCTTTCAACTTGTCATCGAGTTATAACGACATTCTAAGAAGTGAAGTGCTTGATCATTCAAGATATCCTTTCTCAATTGGCATGGTATTCTCCATACTTCTGAATATTTCAAGATATGGTAATACGTGAGGTTCCGGGGCATGGCCACACTCGTGTGGGTGATCATTGTTTTAATTTTCAACCAAGACTATAAGGGTGCGATCGATATTCGGGTTTACTATTAGGGGATATTTAAGGATATTATTATACTCCCTCCGTCCCAAAATATAAGTCTCATTTGACCTTCTATATCTTAATTTCGTATTAGTAAAAAATATAAAAAATTGATATTATGAAAGATAATTAAGGCGATTAAAAAATTTCGCGTGGGTATATTTTTTTGTATATATTAATAAGAATATTTGGTCAAAGATTTTAAATTGACTCCCAAAAAGATTTATATTACTATATTATGGGACGGAAGGGATAGAATGTCGAGACTAGCTAGGAAGGTAAGTTGTGGTTGTATTTATACTTTTACTTTGAAGACTAAAAACAAAAAAAATTGCAAAACTACTTTTTTAGTCTTTTGTAAAAAATAAAAATAGAAACTGAAAATAAAAAACGATAACGAACAGATCAATAAACCATTATATTTTGCAATAGAAATGTTGGTGCAATGAATCCAAAATGAGATTAGTTGTTGGCGCCCTCTAAACTATCATTGATTGTTGTATAAGCAGATAGTTCGGCGATCATGCAAGCCAAATCTTGCTGATCTAGATAATATTCTTCATGATATTTTAGCTTCTTGTACTTCTTTTAACTCTCTTGTTTGGTCTCATGTAAGGCGCGAAGGTAATTTCGTTGTTCATCATCTTGCAAGGCTAGTACCCTTTGGTGTTGAACAGATTTGGGAAAACCAATCCCCTCCGGAGGTGGCGCCCTATATACTCATGGACATTTTGTCCTCTTCTTAATCTAGCTTGCTTTTCCCCTAAAAAAAAAAAAATAGTTCGGCGATTGCAGATTTGCAGTGCGACCATGTGCTGGAACTGTAACTCTATAAGTGCGTGGGAAACTATCAAATACCATTATACCAACACCAGTTGCACCACTTCCGCTATATTAGTTGTTAGTTCTGCTCTACCGTCTAGAACTCTCCATACAATCTCTTCCAAAAAACTGAACCAATTTCCTAGATACTGCCGCAATTTACATTAATATATTTCTGCCAACCTCACATATTGGATTTTGCACATTGCAACTCAAGTAGTATTGTCTTCGACTTATTCATACAAAAATTATAAGTTTAAATAAGTTACAAAATTAAGAGGGGGTTTGGTTCATATATTCAAAATGGAATAAGAATAAGAATCCCATATGTATGAATTCACAATCTATTAATTTTTCCACTTATTTGTAACATTTTAAAAGTATGAATTTAAAATCCATTAATGAATGAGAGATATACAAACTTTAATCCTTAGGAAGTAATAGGTATGACTTATGAGATTCCATGAGTTTAAAGGGGGGTGAGAAACCTATTGGTATGAAGTTCCATACCCAAATTATCTCAACCAAACAATTTTACCATCATTAGTGGTATCACATCCGTCCCGATACCTTCAACCAAACACCCTCACCCTGTCAAGTATTTTGAAACGGATGAATATCATTTGTGATTGCAGGTCTCAGCCCATCAACAGAGATTGACAACATTATTTTGTATTCAGCCCATCAACATTCCCTCATCATCTATAACCCACAACCTTTGACAGTTTCAGACATGATTCACATAAACACTTCGGGTTAATACAATTGACAGTTTAAGTGATATTCCCTTCTCTGTAATTCATCAGTTTCAATTCCATTTAAGCAGTGTTCCGAAACATAGTCTTAAGAGTATATTACACTGTCATTTTCTTAGTCTTCGGTCCAGCAAATTACAGAGATGGTGATTGGTGTATAAGCTAGGAAGGCAACTCTTGCCGAATCTGCAAGACAAGAAAAAAACAGAAATCAAAATACCCGAAAACATTCTCTCTGGAAGTTCTTTAGCGCTGGCTACTCTTTACACGACACAATACAAGAACACGAAGTCAACCCAAACCCAACCCAATTTTTCGATTTATCATATTCTTACACATTATGACTATTGATATTCTTACACATTATGACTCTTGATGTATTTTGAGAACCATAACTGAGATAAAAAAAAAACACAAATCGACCCGTCTAATGAAAGTGAGCTCTAAATATACAACACAACAGCAACACTGAATCTTAGAATGATTAGTTTTACACCATATAAGAAAGCGATGCTGTGAGTGCATCCCCCTCCACTGTAAGGCTAACCTCAGACAAAAACATAAATTGAACATTGAGGCCAATATCTGCCACCCATTATCAGTTTATCAAATACGTAAGTGAAACGAAACGAGCTCCTGCTTCCTTTTGCACTAATAATTCATGTCTTGAAGCTCAAGTGAAGAACAGAGGGTTGGCTTTGCTTATGAAGCAAATCGTAGTACTATCAGCTACTACGCAGTGCCCTTGACCCAGCCACCACCTTTGAGTCCCTCGCTCATTCGTCAACAAGCATGAGGTCAGTCAGTCAGAGCCAGTCTAGTCTCACAACTTGAACGTTATGATTTTAAAATCTATTCCACTCCCCAAAGCAAACAAGATACCAAATTGTCATTTAAAACCAGAAAATCTGATTACCAGGTTTAATCTTTTAACATTGTAAAGTGCCAGAAGATCTTCAGCTCATATAACCATGGAAATACGTATGGCTCTTGTACACCCCTTGATGCAAGCACTAAGTAACCTACCCTTCTTGCCAACCAGCTTAATAAGAGCTAAAAGTGCTACTTTTTCCTTTCTTTTTCTTGACATCTAGCCATGGCAGTACCACAAAAACTTTTACTACTATAAGCCAAAAAGCGTGAAGATTTAAATCATACTTCCTTTCCAATCAAGATGTGATTTGAAGGACTGATAACGCTTGGTTTCCATGCCTCTACCAACCAGCTTAGCAACATAGGATCTCCAACCTCCACTATCAAGCATGACTAACATGAACAATCAAATGATGTACAAGCAAGTGAGATTCCAAACTCACATCATTCTCTAATGCATGGGGAGCCAGAATGCCAGACCTATAGGCTATTTGCCGTTAATAAACTATATATGCTTGACAATGATTTCAACTCACGGTCCAGTAAAGTATGAAATAATAAAGTGACAATGATCATTAATTAATTTAAGCCTCCATTAATTTACACATCTCTGCAGCCAGTAACGCAAGCAATCCCGTGTCCCATACTTATCACTGCCTTCACTTAGTCGATAACAGAGCACATAATTGATATAAAGTTTACTCATGATGGAGAACCCGCGTACTCAAGTCTATGCACAAAATCCCATGATCCAAACTGCAAGAAACCGATCTTAGGGAAAATGAAAGGGAGTAAGTTACTAAGGTTTTCTTCTGTTTGGTTTGTAAAGGGTGGAAAAAGGTTTTCCTCGTATTGGAAAATAGACTTGCCAAGTTTGGATAACATATTCCTCGCTACTCCTCAGTCCTTACCTTCCTCCTATTCATCCTCTCCTTTCCATTTCATTCTTCTTTTTCACTCGGTAAAAAAACAAACGAAAACTGATACATAATTGTGTTCTTCCACCGAAATTTTTTCATTTCCACCAAAGAGTAGGTCATAGAGGAGAGGGAAATGTAACCTAAGGGCTAGTTAGTTTGAGCATCTGCTTAGCCTCAAGATAAACACTTACAAAATTTCCCTAAAATAAATAAAGCCACATTGATTACAGTAGCATAATGTCATCATGTAAATTTCAAGAACAATAATGCAAGCACAACAACTTACACAGAGAAGTTGCATTTTATTAAACTATTACTATTTCTCTATATTTCCTCATAATACAACAGGATCAACTGATCAAGTACATAACAGACTACACAATGCTCAACTACATCATAATTCATGCTTAAAGTAATGACTACCACTTCTTTAGCAACAACAACAACAACAACAACAACCAAATACCAAAATAACAAGAACATCTAAAAATTTCTTCCCAACTCATCATTCAAAAAAATTCAAGTCAGAAATAGATACCTCCCATTAGTTCCATTCCATCAAACTTCAACCACCCTGTTATCATCATCAACATTCAACCTCGCCATCGCATCACTAAACCCGGTACACACATCCACCAACACAGCCGGATCATTATAATTCCTCACAGCCTCAACAATAGCCCGAACCCGCTTAAACGGGTCCGAAACGCCATCGAAAACCTCAACCCCAACAAACACACCATCACAACCCAATTGCATCATCAATGCAGCATCAGCAGGAGTAACAATCCCACCGGAAGCGAAATGAACAACCGGAAGCCGGCCCATTTGCTTAGTTTGAGCAACCAAATCATAAGGAGCCCCAATATTCTTAGCAAAGGTAAAAACTTCATCATCATCCATGTTATTCAACATCCTAACATGACCCATTATCTTCCTAACATTACCAACAGTTTCAACAATATTACCCGACCCGGATAAATCCCCTTGAGTCCGAATCATTGCAGCACCTTCTCGGATCCTCCTCAAAGCTCCGCCCAAATCTCGGGTCCCACAAATAAATGGAACCCTAAAATTGTGTTTGTTGATGAAATTATCCACGTCAGCAATCAATAAAACCTCGTTTTCGTCAATGTAATCGGATCCTGATGATTCGATTATCTGGGCTTCGACGAAATGCCCGACCCGAGATTTTGCGATTACGGGTATCGAAACGGTGCGTTTTATTTGTTTGATTAGAGATGGGTTTGACATTCTTCCGTGATCTCCGACGATAGAAATGCAACATGCGCCGGCGTTTTCGGCGATTTTGGCTTGTGTGGGGTCGGATATTTCGACGATTGCACCACCACGGAGAATCTGGGTTAACCCGACTTTGATTGAATACGGGTTAGGGTTAGGGTTAGGGTTTGTGGGTTGATCGGTGGTGATGATGGTTCCGTCGTAGAGTACTACAACGCCGTTGTCCGCCATTGATGATGAAGTTTGAGAGGTTGAAGAAAAGTGTTTGATGAAATGCGTGAGAGAAAGAAGAGATTTTGATGATGGGGTTAGGGTTTGACGGAGGGTTTTGGGGAATTTAAGGAAATGGAGGGAATCAAAAGAAGGAAGATGGAGATGGTGTGAGAGTGGAGAAGGTGACAGGTGAATCTCAAATGTTCCGGAAAGTTCTTAGGAAAGGAGGGTTTGGGTGAGAGATTTGAATGTATTAATTTAGAAAGATGAGGAAATAATAGAAAATTTTACATGGGTTCATTAAGAAATCTAAGTATTATGGTTTGTGATCTAGTCTACATTTTTTATGATTTGATTTGATTTGATTTGATATGAATATTTCCAGTTTGGTCTCTTAATTTGATTGAACATATTTTTCTACGTGTAGGATGTAGATGATGTGAGTCGAGTTCGAGATTGAGCTAGTTCGACTCGACTCATTAGCATTTCGAGTCGAGTTCGGATTTTGATCGAGTTTTGACCGAGTGTATCTCAAGTAGCTTGTAAGTGTCTTGTGTTAAAAGAAACTCTCAGGTAGAAAATATGTTGAATTTAGGTATTTTGCTACAGACAATTGGATATTCGAGCTTCTCACGAGTTTCCAAGTCGATTATAGAGTTGCTCAACTCGACTTGCCAACATCTCGAGTCAAGCTCGAGTTTGTTAGGGAAACTACGAAAATCAAGGGTCATAAGGTGAACACAATCTTCTAGGCGTGATGCACTTTCCCAAAAGCAATATTCCGACCCTATTCGTATACCATGGGTTCCACGGAATTCACCTTCGAGATACAAAGAAGATTAATTTTGGTCACGCTAACTATGAACACTATCAAAAGGTAATGAGTTTGTGAGATTTGTAAATGATGAAGAATTTCATAATTTGATCTTAAGAATTTGTGTGCAAATATGAGAGAGATAGTTTCTCAACATTCCTTCATCATATGAGAGATCTCATATTTATATTATGCTATACTGTTTCTAAAAACCGAAACAAACCAACACAACACTTCAAATAACCACAAAACAATTTGTGAACAACACGAATCAGGAAGTCATCGTGAGGTGCGACGAGCGTCGCAAGCTGGGCAGCAGGTAGCGAGGTGTGACCCTCGTCACGGGGTGCGACCATTTCCTGCCTCTCGAACACACGCAAGCTTGTTGCTGGCTTGTGCTGCGTATCATGGCTCGCGAGGTGCTAGCCCCTGCTGCCCTCCATCTCTTTGTTCGAAGTTCATCAAAATCTTGACGAAACGAAAGAACAAACCACGAGTCACATATAGAAGATTATTACATACATTGTTTGAGTTACGACACTGTAACCAAGTGACTCAAACAACATATCATGAAGCAAACATTACATTATACTATAAATCTCCAACAGAGTTCAATTCGAACTCACTCGAATTGGGCTTTGTCGATCTTGAGGAGCTCGCGAGTTGTCTCGTATCGTTTACATTCTTATGTACGTCAAGTATTTGTGTTGGATATTATTGAATTCGTCTCAAAATTTTAACTTTTATTATCTTACTGACGTGGAACTACTTATATTTGGTGACAAGGAAACACAAACAAGAAAGACTTCGGTTTGATCACATCTAAGTTGACAAAAACAAATAATGAGTTCCTAACTTCATACTTCAAATTTATATCCTTAAAGTGATATTACACTTTTGTATTTTATGAATTACATACAAGAAGTTTGGATATATATATATATATATTATATATATATATATATATATATATATATATATATATATATATATATATATATATATATATATATATATATTTGTAAAATTTAACACTGCCTAGCTTTTACATAAGCCAACAAATACAACTTCTAGCTTGTAGGTATTGCAAACTAATTATCCAAACATTGAATATATGTTCGTCTTCTTTTATCAACACGTGTGGGCATTCCTAAGATTAATATGGAGCACTGATTGGTGTTTACAACTCTCCCCCTGAGTGCAGGGGTTTTAAATCTGCCACCTATCATATCTATAAATTTTAGATACCTCTCTCATGCTCAATCCATTGTTTTATAACACTAGTTGTTGTTCGACGCGCGATGCGCGCCGAACCCTAAAGTGGAAAATACTGGGGAATTAACTCATTGGTGTAACTATTTTAGTAAATTCATTATTATTATCATTAGACAATTATATTTGCAATATTCGAATTAAGCTTAAATGTAATCAGGTAAGGGAAAACAAATGCACCTACACCTGGTAGTTAAGAACATAAGTTAAGTCACTTGCATAACATAAATGTGAATGGTCCCCCATGGGAGCAAACCTGCTTAGCATATATTATTGATTTGCAATTATTACAAAAAAAAAAAGAACTCAAATGATAATTGAACTTGTTTAGGATAAATAAACCCTTGTGAATAATATATAATTCTAATCATTTCTTTTTAAGATGAATAACCTATAGGCGACTTTCACACAAGCCCTACCCAGAGGCCCAAGCACTTAGAAGGGGGGATTATAAAGGAAATCCTCCTCTCAGTGTCTTTCACTTCCTAGGATCTGAACCCTTAAACTTGAGGTCGTGAATAGAGCTGGCAATTATCAACGGCTATCATAAAAAGTTAATAACGATATTTTTCCATAAAAAGTTTCAAGTGCTTAGTTTGGTGCGGGCCACTAATTAAAAGTCGGGTTGAAAAGTAAGATTTAATTAAGACTTCATATTCATTGGTTTATTTAGGAGATAAAATTTAGTGTGGACAATTAACTATTGTTAATACATGATCAAGGTGGAGGATAATGGAGCCTATTCAAAACCAAATTCACAAAGCTACTTTTTTTTCTCAAAGAACAATTCGCTAAATAGTCTTAATAGCATCCAGCAAAAGGATAAGGTAGTGAGGGAAGTGACATTTGGAACTACAAGGAAAAGGACCTTTCATCTTGTACTGAGATAAATTATTAAATATATGTGGGTGTTCATTGATACATACATCACACTATCAAAGGCATAAACCTAACTCTAGATCAAACCTACGTCCCTACTCCCATCCCTCTATCTCTATCCCTCGTGCTATTTGTCAATCTCTCACTCCTTTTGTTGTTTCGCGAATATATAAGATCTTTTGAAAGTGCTCCTCTCTATTTGTTTTCTCCTCTCTCCGATTGTTACGTTTTTGTAAATTATATAAAGTCAATTACTACTTTCTCCCCCTCTCTTTCCCATTCTCTTTTTTTCATTCTCTCTCGTCTTTTATGATTTTTTGAATTTTTAAAATCTCTTAGAAGTGTTATTTATCTCATTCTCAATTACACTCTAAGATTAGTCTCCTTAGGCTCTCCATCCTTTCCTCCCTCTTATCTCAGTTCCTCATCTTCACTCCTGCATCCTCTTTCCTACACTCTCTCGTGTCTTGGTCTTATTTAGTTTCTCTCAACCAACTGCTTGCTCCTTTTTCACTCTATGTATCACGCTTATTTAATTATATAGCTTTGTAAATTTAAAAATTCTCACCTACTGTATCCCTCCTCCTTTCCAACCAATATATTTTTTGCAAGTTTTAGGAGATGATGTAATAGTGTTCTTTATCTCTTTCTTATAGTCTAAGTTATGACTATCTCTTCCTCTTTCTCTCATCTTGACCCTCATATTCTTTCCCTCTCCCCTTTATCATTACCCCATCTTGATTCCTCCACCTCTCTCCATTCCACTATTCTCTTAGGTATTTGTGAATTAACATTTTCACTTTTTCTTTCTCTTTCTAGCAATTATTATTATTATTGTTAGTATTATTATTGTCATCATCACTATGATCATAATCATTATTATTCCTAATTTGTATATTGACGTGTAACATAGCTTGATAAACCTTGCATCTCTAAGTAAAAAACATGAGAAGAAAGAAAAAAAAAGAACATATTAGTAGCCATATAGTTACAAACAAATCAATACGATATATTTCACCCAATTAAGCTAATTTGCTAGATATCACACAAATTGCAATCAGATTACAAGAATATTCTCTCTCATGATTTCAGGCATTCACTTTAACTTAGTTTTACTTCCTTCTCTTCTTTTTTTTTTAGCAAATATGAGTAATTAAACCTAGGCATAATATAGGCCTAACTACCCAACTTGAGTTTGCCTAAGCAATGATAGGATGGTGAGTGAGGAATCTTTAGAGTAAATCTATACAGTTGAGTGGAAGAGTCATTTTTCCGTTTTTTATTTTGCATTGATTCCACTCTTTCCTAAAAATATAGAGCGAGTGGAAAGGAAAGAATGGAATCATATTTATTTAATAAGAAATATAAGGTCAAACAAATCTACTCTTCTCTCTAAACTCGACTCTTTGTTTTTCATTTTGATATTCTTTTGTACAACCTAATTGTAGCTCTTGCGTTATTCAACCAAAATAGTTAGAAGAAAATTGCGGGTCAGATCCTAAATACCTGCTTATTGTTTTTTTACCAAAACCTACAATTGTAGGACAAATTCCGTTGTAACTAATGGATCAATAAGGTTTACCAGCATGTAATAATTAAGAAAAATAGACTAAATGAAGAGTAGTAGGATACCACATATTCCAGAGTTATTTCCAACCAAAAATTTACATCTTCATTTACAAAAAAAAAAAGGCAGCAAGCCAGTGCCCCATATATCCTTAAATAGTAAAAAGGCATGTACCTCTTGTGACCAACTGACCATATGCTATGGTAATTACATTTCACATCAAAGTATACCTGAAATGAACAAGAGGGAACTTTCCTTGCATAAAAGTTCTATATATGTAACGACCTCCGTAATGCATCAGTAATTTCATCCAATTCAAGGACCTGATTGGTCCTCAGGTGAGGTCAGTTTTTCAAGCTCAAAATTCATTTCTATGATTTGCTTTCGAAGTTTCTCCCCACTATCTGGTTATCTAGAAATAGTAGTCTGCAGTACAGAGAGCAAAAAACAACAATCGTCAATAGGAAATTACATACAGAAGGCTCGCATTTTAAATAAACATTATAGCTTCATATCGATTGCTTCCTAACAAGCCCTTTGAAACTCAAAAAATATGAAAATATGAGTGGCAAGCTAAAATATAAGTGTATCAACTAATCTCTCAAGTATCAGCCAATATTTTGTTTGTAGATCAGCAAAGATATGTCAATCAAATTATCGGACAAGATTGTAATCTGTAACGAACGCACAACATTGATGATCTGAGAAGCCAATAAGCCAGCTTGGCTTGCTATTATATGGGAAATCTAAGTTCAGCGAAACTACGACATTTACGTAAAATAGATGAAGGTGGGCATCAAAGCTAAGTTAGACAAATTATCAAATGAATCTATACCGGCAGTTCCATAATGGTGCATCATTTATGTCATATCATATGAATAACTTTTTCATGCTCAACATCTTAGAATGGGGAAATACTCACTTTTGTGGAGACAGAGACTTGATCTTCACGCTGAAATTCAGCAAGAACTGAAACAAAGTTAGATATAAGCAACTAAAGCAAGTAGGAAACATTAGACTGAATAAAATATACCTCTACAAATCTCCAGTAATTAGGCCACTTGCTCAAGCGCCCATTACAAATCCCAGATAAAGCAGAATTAGAAGAAATATGCAAACTCATAAAATCAAAGGAAAAGGAAAGATACCTGATATTGTTAGAGAAGAAGGGTAGGTCTGAAACTGAAAAGAGGAAAATTTGTAGAATATAGCAGACTGCCAAAACTCAATTGCAACTGAGATTGCACACCTACCTCACAATAAAACTTGAATTTCGTACCCGTCATGATTTTTGAAGAACAAAAGGTGCTAACTTTGCTCCAAATTCTTTCAATTTCATGGTCGATTATGAAATGGGTTCAAGTAAAATGCTATATAGTAAGTGCAAGTACTCAACAAGAGCAGAAATGCAGAGAGCAACAATTGCAAAATAGCAGATCAATTCCAAAAGTTTATAAAAGATGAAAAATTCTTGATTTTGAATATGAAAGCAGGGAAAAGGGAATTTCTTGATCAATTGCAAAATAGACAAGAACACTAAATTCACTGTTACCTGTCTTACTGTCGAACGTCTGAACAGGGACATTAGGAGGCGCTGGTCGAAGATCAATTGCTTCATTCGAAGATCTTCATTTGCTCACTGATTTCATGGCTCCTAGTCCCACCGCTTGAATTGTTCTTGCACCAAAGCCTAAAACGAAAAAGAAGAGAGAGAAAAAATGGTGAGGAGAGAGACGAAGAAGGTTGAGAAAGTGGGAATGGAGAGTAGAGTAGGAGGCATTGGTTGAAAATGAAGGGGAATTATCTAGGTTAAGGAGGATTGAGGAGGATGAAGAATGAAGATGGAGGGTTCAGAGGAAAAACGGGAGGAAAAGAAAGAACGTGGCAAATAGATGGCATGTAGGTAATTTTGTGAACACTGGAGGGCAGAACCGTTACGTCACTATTACTAAGGAATAGTAAGGCAACTTCTTGCTTTTTAATGGGTATTGATATGAAAGAAAATATCCCAATTACTTCCTTCATTATTCCATAATTTTTGCTACTCTATCCGATCTTTGATATACAACTTTTACCATTAATACCTTAAATTACATATCAGTTTAAATCATAAAAAGCTGCTATTTAAAATATATATAGGGAAATTTCTTCATGTACCCCTGAAATTTGGGGAAATTCCCAAATTACCCCTCACATTTGGGGAATTCCTCATATACCCCTGAGGTTTGTGTTTGTGTCTAAAATACCCTTACTCATGACGGAACCCTAACGCCGTTAACTTTCTCTCTCTCTTCAGTTTCCTCCCACCATCCTCCATTGATGAACCTACAAGCTTTCTCTCTACTCCCACCATCCTCCCACCATCCTCCCACCATCCTCCAAGCTTCCCCCAATTTTCTCAGAATTTTCCCTCTCTCCTCCCACCCTCCTACCTCTCTGTTTTTCGGTACCCAAAACAACCCCATTCACCACCTCCACCGCCACCTAACTGCCGCCCCACCGGCGAACACCACCTGCACTGCCACAGTGCCGCCAAGTTGCAGCACCAGCCACCCCACCTCCCCCCTTTCTCTTTCGTTGCTCATCCCGTCATCTCCCACCACTTTCTTTCTGTTTCCACCAGTGCTACCAATTAATCCCATAGTCATATTTGCAGGTATCCTATTTCAATTTGATATTCTTACAATTAGTTTTTTGTATTCATTATTTTGCATTCTTGTTAAAGAGTAAGAGAAGAAGAATTTTCTATCTTATAAGCGAACTGGGTCATAAAAATTCTGCTTCAATTTCAAAATAAGAAGTACTCATAGCATAAATTTAGTATAGTGGGTCAATTTTGAAGCTCCAATGGAGTAATGCGTTTTTTTGTTTGGGTTTGGTTTTTTTTTTTTTTTTTTCATATTTTGTTGTATATTTCATTTTATAATATTCTGGCGTGAAATTTTCTACCAACTAAATATTGGAAATTCTAATATGAAAGTTGTTTGATTTAGTTGTTGTTGGATGATTTTGGGTTTTAATTTGGAGCAGTAGATGAATTTTTTATTGTCTTTGAAGTTTTGAAGGTTAAGAAATAAGCTTGTTGCAGCACTTAAAAAAAACTATAATTTGATTACAGTTTGATGGTGAAGAAGATGAGTGGTGAAGAAGATGAGAGAAGAGATGAAAAAGATGGAGATGGAGAGGGGAGAGGAAAAAAGTTAACGGCGTTAACTTGCTGTCATTAGTAAGGGTATTTTAGACCCAAACACAAACCTTAGGAGTATATAAGGAATTCCCCAAATGTGAGGGGTAATTTGGGAATTACGTCAAATCTCAGGAGTAAATGAGGAAATTTCCCAAATATATACACTGTAATAAATCTAATAGAATCTCTCATAAGTATTATTTCCCTATACAAAGTTCAACCTTGGAAGTGTAAGTGCTATGAAAACTATAGAATAAATTTAGTAGGAGTTAAGAGTAATGGAAGGACTTGAACAAGGACCTGAACTTTAAAAAGTTATTATTAAGGACCTATGAGTAAGTTTTTGAGTTAAAACTGCTAAAAATAAAAGGAAAATTAAAATATTTTTCATTAAAACGAAAAAACCACTGCTAGATTTTATCTTTTGTAAGTCATTCCACCACCACCAACCTCAAATTAAATAAGATCAGCCACCACCCTCATAATTGTTGCTCCGCCACTTGACCTATCCTCCATCGTTTACTTAATAACAACCAAACCATCCTCGCCGCTATAAAATTTTATTGGGACAATAGAATTTGCATATCTTAAATTATATATAATAAAAACGGATTTTTCACCAGGTACCCTTGAGGTTTTACGAAATTCATGAGGTACCTTGCAGTTTCAAAAATTCATCAGGCACCCTCAAGTTTGCATATAATGTACCAGATACCCTTAATAACTTACTGGTGTTGGTTCTGCTAACTCAAATGACCCAAAACCAGTTGACCCATATCCTAATTCCCCTAATATTTCACATTATGCCCAACAATTTTTTTTAAAAGCAGACAATATTACCTAAGAAGTACTTAAGCGAATATATAGATTATTTTGACCGCAGAAAAATGACTTTTTATATCACTATGAAAGGACATTCTTGGCATAGTGTGGGTTAATGGGTGAATTAGGTTGGTGTTTAAGTGATTTTAGGTCATTTAGTTATAAAAATCAACACCAGTAAATTATTAAGGGTCTCTGGTACATTAGATGCAAACTTAAGGGGTACTCGATGAATTTTTGAAACCGCAGGGGTACCTTATGAATTTCGTAAAACCTCAGGGGTACCTGGTGAAATATACGTAATAAAAATCATGAAAAAATGATATTTAAAAACTATACATCATGATAATTATAATAGGATCCCTCATAACTATTATTTTCCCTATGTTTCTTTGGGCTATTCCCTCTTTTTTGCATCAAAAAAATTTTATTTTCCCTATACAAAGTTCAACATTAGTGCTCCGTTTGGTTGGATGTAAAACATTTTCAATGTAAAATGATTTTTCATGTAAAACATTTTACAATGGAAAATTCAAATGCAAAGCTAATTTTCCTTTGTTTGGTTCAATGTAAAAAAAGTTATAGAAAAGAGAAAAATGGAAGGGGAAGGGAGAGGATGGATAAGAGGAGAGTAAAAGGTTTGCTAAGGAAGAGGGAGGAAAATGTGTTTTCCCTTCTTTTTGAAAGGAAAATGATTTTCATCTAGAGCTTCCTTGATGGAAAACTTGTTTTACACCCCTTACCAAACCAAACAACGGAAAATGAGAGGAAAAGGAAAACTCATTTTCATGGAAAAATTTTTACACCCTACCAAACGGAGCCTAGAAGTGTAACTCTGAAAGTGTTATGAAAGGCATAGAATTAATGAAGCGGTAGGACTCAAAAGTCATGAGTAAAAAGAAAGAGCTCTAAATCAAAGTACCCTTAGACTGCGTAGACGGATTCAGGATTTCCATAATCCCCCCCAAACGGCCAGACCAAAGTAATTGATCCAATTGTATACGAGAATTGTATGCGATAATTCAAAAAAATCCAAAATTGCCTAAATTACCAACATATGTTTATTTTACATCACAAAAATTTGTTTGATATCAATGAGGATTTGGGGTAGAGGGATCTCCCGATTCTATATTAATTCGTTTTTTAAAAAACTCGCGATATCCCATTGGCTTGTTATCTTCATTCTGAAGTTTATTTTAAAACTTTAATTAGAACATAATTTTATCAACTACTTTTTACAATCTAACTAGCTATTAAACCCGGACGATGCTGCGGGTTATTAATATTTTCATGTGAACAAAGTAGCATCTAATGTTGCATATTGGTTAGAACTTTACTATATTAACTTGAGGTCACGTGGTCGAATCTTGTAGGGACCATTGATGATTCTAATTTGGAATTTCTATGATATTATTGAATTTAGTAACGTATTGAGTGGAGAATGACATATCTTTTTTACTCTCTTATGTAAGAGACGTTTTCGTTATAGGTAGCCTGAAATTGTAAAAAGTATTAATTCTTGAAGCGGTATCTATGCAAAGTACAATCTTGTAGGGAGCATTGATGATTCTAATTTGGAATTTCTATGATATTATTGAATTTAGTAACGTATTGAGTGGAGAATGACATATATTTTTTACGCTTTTATGTAAGAGACGTTTTCGTTATAGGTAGCTTGAAATTGTAAAAAGTATTAATTCTTGAAGCGGTATCTATGCAAAGTACATATTTTAGGCATACTTCTTTCTTACCTTTTTTCTTTTAATTAGGTAAAAGGAAATTCTCTGGACTGCTTTGGCACATGATCCCATTGAGAGGCCCATCACAAGCCAAAAGTATCAAAGATATACATATAAGTGATATAACTTATTGTTCTTTAGTGGAAGTAATGTTAAACACAATAAATCATGATAAATCATGAAACAATGCAACATCATATCATCACTAATCAGTAGAACTAGCTCTAGTCACTAGAGGAAAAAAAGCTATTTGCTGTTGTAAAAGGGCTGCGGTTGTGTAGAAAACCGCAGCCCTTCCACTAAGGGCTGCGGTCAAGCCCAAAACCGCAGTCCTTCGTGCAATAAAGGGCTGCGGTTTTGGGCTTGACCGCAGCCCTTAGTGGAAGGGCTGCGGTTTTCTACACAACCGTAGCCCTTTGTTTTATTTTTTCCCCCCAAACTAATCGCGCTCTCATTAATTCCCTCCACCCAATTTTTCATTCACGAAATCTCTCGCCCCACGCAGCAGCGAAACCCTACCTGAGCCCTGCCCTTGCGAATTGAACCACCCCCGAGCCCTAGCTTTCGAATTGAACCACCCCCTGAGCTCCGGTCCACCCTCCTGTGCGCGCCCTACGCGCCATCCCCAGCGCACCACGCAGACCCACGCAGCCTCCTACGCGCCATCCCCAGCGCACCACACAGACCCACGCAGCACCAACCACCTAGCCACCGTTGCGCACCAACCACCTGAGCGCCCGCCACCGGTGCGCCACTCACCTGCGCGCCACCCACCCTCTCTCACGCAGTTGGTCAAGAAATTAAAGGTTGCCTTTTTAATTATTTTGATTTTTATTTTCTAATATGTTTATATTGGTTTGGGAGAAGAGAATGTGTTGAGCATTTGAGTGGGATTGAAATTGCAGAAAAGTTATACAAAAGGGTCGTGCTTCGGAACCCGAAAATATGTTAATTGAATTATTTGATTAGCTACATTAGCTATTAACTAAGGTTAATGCAAACAAATTTCATTTATAATTTGTTAATAGTTTAAATGAGAAAAGTTAGTTGTAATGTGTTTCAATGTGGGTAAGATATGATAATTTATATATATGAATGTATTTCTTATAATAATATGCAATTTGCATTTACTATATGCTAACAATTTTTTCGGTTTATGTGTCTTAGAACTTAGCATATTGGAAGCGGCAAATCAACTAGGAGATAGTGCAGAGTATATATAGAGATCGATCTCCATATTAGTTGTTATTGGTATGTATTTATGATAAAGACAATTCATTATATATCTTCATTTATTGTGTATATGTAGATTCAATCTATGTGTATGTATATTTCTTGATATGAGATTGGATGAAAACAATTTAATTAAGCTATGAAATGTATAAGTTATATGAAACATGATAATATAATCTATGTGTTTTTTCAGGCAAGACGTGAGAAAAAAAGCGTGAGTGCAAAAGCAAGGAAATATTATCATCATTTGGGTGCCCATTCCTACGATGAGGCGAGGAAAAAGTGGATGTTTGCCCATTACCCCACACAGGATTCGACAACGACACCTACCTCTACAACCACATCAGTTACACCGGCTCGTCAACCAGACAGGGTCCTTGATTGGTGGTGTTCGATGCATGGGGTTGATGCAAAGGGAAACAGAGTGTTACCTGATCCCGTTACAGAAAAGATAGCCAATGCCATTGTAAGTACATATCATTTTAGGCCTATTTCGGCCATTTCATGTCATTTTCGAATAGTTTGAGTCACTGGGCTCCAATTTCTTGTGAAACATGATAATATAACCTAAAATATTGCTATTAAGTAGATTTATAGGTTATACTTTGTTATTGGTCGGATTTCGGGAACGTAAATATCATTTTAGGCCTATTTCGGTCATTTCATGTCATTTTCGAATAGTTTGAGTCACTGGGCTCCAATTTCTTGTGAAACATGATAATATAACCTAAAATATTGCTATTAAATAGATTTATAGGTTATACTTTGTTATTGGTCGGATTTCGGGAACGTAAATATCATTTTAGGCCTATTTCGGTCATTTCATGTCATTTTCGAATAGTTTGAGTCACTGGGCTCCAATTTATAGTGAAACATGATAATATAACCTAAAATATTGCTATTAAGTAGCTTTATATGTTCTACTTTGTTATTGGTCGGATTTCGGGAAAATAAAGATCATTTTAGGCGTATTTCGGCCATTTCATGTCATTTTCGAATAGTTTGGGTCACTGGGCTCCAATTTCTTGTGAAACATGATAATATAACCTAAAATGTTGCTATTAAGTAGATTTATAGGTGCTACCTTGTTGTTGGTCGGATTTCGGGAAAATAAAGATCATTTTAGGCGTATTTTGCTAATTTGATATGTTTTTCGTTTATATCCATTATTCAAGTAACCCCACCCCCCACACCCGCACTTCCCCCCACCCCCTTACACAGTCCCCCCCACTGCCCCCCCCGCTTGCACGGCCCCGCTGCCAGAGCGCCGGCCCGGCGGCGGCAAAACTTCGGGCGGCCCATTCTGGCCGGGCTCTTGGCTCGGCTCGCGCTTCTTCTGCTGCCGCTTGGCTGGCTGGCGCCTGCTTTGCCGCCATGCTTCGATGCTTTACCGGCAAACTTCTTCGGTGAGTACGTTTTTTTTTTTTGAAAAATTTTAACTTCCAATTGTCTATTGTTGTTTTATTTGTAGATCGGATTAAAGGAAAAGGAGGCAACAGGTGATTTCACTCCTACCGCCCACATGGATGCTTTGCACGAAACTCTAGGAAAGGACCATAGTGGTCGTGTGAGGGGCGTGGGAGGTGTCCACCTCGGTGTGCGAAAGGTATATGGTGAACAATATACTACAACGTCAAAATCAAGTGCAAGTAGTGTGAATTCGGCGTCGGTAGATGTGGAGGCTATCAAATCTGCAATTCGGGAGGAGCTTAGAGAGGAGATGACACATAACTTCAATGCTATGATGGAGCAAATGGGTTTACCGACCTTCCCATTGAAGAAAGGTAGTGATGTTACATCTAGCCAGTCGATCGGTGTTCCACAACCATCAGATAATCAAACGATACCTGCACCTGATCCACCAATACCGGAGTTGAAGGTAATCACTGTATTTGGTGTAATTTATCACGCTTAATCACTGTGCTTTATTAATTAACTATGTATTGTCCCTAAGTGCATGCAATTCTAAATATGTTGTTTCATCGCTTAACTATTAATGACTTGTTTTGATTCAAAGGAGGAGACCCCATGCCGACTATTAGTTCAAGAAAATGATTATGATAGTCTGATTGTGGTAGCTAGTGGCCATGCACAACCTCCTGGTGATCGAGTACGAGTGCATCACCAGATAGTGAACAATGATCACTATGTGGTGAGCATCGACTACATTGAGCCTGGTTTTGAAGACTTAGGTCTTCCGATGCCAAAACCGGAGGTTAGTCTACATACACTGAGTGACGCCCATGGTAGTTATGTTCTGTGGCCGTGTGCATGGGTGCGATTTTCAGATGAGGTACACCGATAAACATATATACATATATATATGCGTTAGTTTATGTAATAATCAACTCCGATTATATTACTTTTTTATGTCATATATATAATAATTAGTAATATTCTTATTATTACTTTTTACTAGGTTTCAAGGAAGGCCGGTTCACATGACAAGAAGGGTAAAAAGGTCTGTTCACCAAACAAGATAGCTAAGGAGGCAATTGGACGTGCTGAAATTGAACCAAATGTGTTCGATGACCAAGTTAGTATGTCAAAAAATCCACTTCTCGAGCCGTTGGTGGTGCAAGGCCTTACTAAGGCATGTTATTGGTTGCATGAGTGTGTTAGCGATTTGCCCGAGGATACTGCAATACATGTTCCTTTGGGGAAGGAACAATTCAACTACGCTGATGAGTCATCTACATGGATTTCCAAAGACGATGTTAAAGAATTCTTACGTGGAGAAATGTTGAGTGGAACAATGATACAAGCTTTCATGAGGTGATACATACATATCTTACTTTACAAGTTTATAATAGTTTTCAACTTCCATGATAAGTATGTTTACTTTTTATTATATGCTTTCTGAGGTTATTGTGTACTGAATTGAATGAAAAAATGAGTGAGACAAAGATTGTTTGGTTATGTCCAAGTATGATGCGAGATGACAATTGTTTAAAAAACAAAACCGATGTGAAAGAACATCTCGATTCTAGTTTCAAACAATCACATCGGTTAGAAGAGAAGTTCATCCTTGTTCCATATATTGAAGCGTAAGCTTGTTACACCAAACTTGATGCTTTACTTTATTTTCTATAACTTTATTTCCTTGTTTAGATCACTTGCCTTCTTGTTCCATATATCGATAACAAAATTCACCGAATTGTTGAATAAGTAACTTTATATTATTTCCTTATATAGTTTCCATTGGACGCTCATTGTGATATGTTTGTCAAATAATCACGTTTACCACTTTGATTCTCTTCGTCGACAACCACCACGGAGCTTACTAGTCAAGTCACTAGTGAATAGGTAACTTAACTAGAACAATATGTGTACCTAATATTACACATTTATATATATATATAATATATAATAAACATCTTATAATGTATTGATGTAGTGTGATGAAGCACCATTATGGACTTGGACTTCGATTAGGAAAAACTCCTCTTTGGATATCAGTTGAGGTAACTACTTTGGTGAATCTTATGTCGAACCATTTATTTTCATATACTTTAAATTTAACATGAATGTTTTTGGATGTTTAAATTTGGTGAATTTCAGTGTCCGCAACAAAAGAATGGTGTTGATTGTGGCTATTACGTACTGCGGTACATGTTTGATATAGTCAACCGTTGTACTGACATCGATTATCTTCAAAAGGTATGTAACTAATTAGTTTATTTAATTTAGATTAAATTGGATGTTCTAATCTTTTGCACCTAAATATGACATTAACACTTAAAATTGAACTTCTCTAATCTTTTGCACCTAAATATGAATTATATACTTCAACTATGCATAAAGTAAGTGGTGTGTTTTAGTTTTGCTCCTATATGTAACATGTAGGTAGTTTTGGGAAGTGAAATAGCTCAAATTCACAAAAAACGACCCCGAAACGAACCTAAAAATTGAACTTCTAATCTTTTGCACCTAAATATGACATTAACACTTCAACTATGCATAAAGTAAGTGGTGTGTGTTAGTTTTGCTCGTATATGTAACATGTAGGTAGTTTTGGGAAGTGAAATAGCTCAAATTCACAAAAAACGACCCCGAAACGAACCTAAAAATTGAACTTCTAATCTTTTGCACTTAAATATGACTTATATACTTCAACTATGCATAAAGTAAGTGGTGTGTGTTAGTTTTGCTCCTATATGTAACATGTAGCTAGTTTTGGGAAGTGAAATAGCTCAAATTCACAAAAAACGACCCCGAAACGAACCTAAAAATTGAACTTATAATCTTTTGCACCTAAATATGACATTAACACTTCAACTATGCATAAAGTAAGTGGTGTGTGTTAGTTTTGCTCCTATATGTAACATGTAGGTAGTTTTGGGAAGTGAAATAGCTCAAATTCACAAAAAACGACCCCGAAACGAACCTAAAAATTGAACTTCTAATCTTTTGCACCTAAATATTACTTATAATACTTCAACTATGCATAAAGTAAGTGGTGTGTGTTAGTTTTGCTCCTATATGTAACATGTAGGTAGTTTTGGGAAGTGAAATAGCTCAAATTCACAAAAATCGTCCCCGAAACGAACCTAAAAATTGAACTTCTAATCTTGTGCACCTAAATTTGACATTAACACTTCAAGTATGCATATATAACATGCATGTAGTTAGTTTTGGGCCGTAAAATAGCTCAAATTCACAAAAATCGACAAAATCAACTCGAAAATTGGTTGTTTAATTAGCTAATTGCAAGAGTTAGTTGTTATTATATATTGTAAATGTTTGACTCGATCTTATTAATTTATTATATTCATATTATTGCAAGGTTTACATGGATAACGACGCACCAAGGTTGGATGAATTCACAATTGAAGAATTGGATGAAGTTCGAAACAAGTTGGCAACCTATATATGTGAAGATTGTCTATGATACATTGGTTAGGATTTTGCAAGAACTAGCTAAAAGTTCGAAACAAGTTGGCAAGCTATTTGGTTGTTGCGTTAATGTAGCTTTTTGTATTATAATTAATATAATTTTGCCTTAATATGTACTCTTTAACATTATTATTATTATATATATATATATAATTATTACATATATAATTGGGAACTCTATATATATATATATATGCATTATGAGGTTTGTAATATAGTACAAAGCAAAGCAGCAAGGAAGCAGCAACACAGGGAACGAGCGCATATATAATATTATATAGCTGAATTTAAAAAAAAAAAATTACAAAAGGGTCAGCGGTTAATAGAGAAAACCGCGGCCCTTGGCCAAATAAGGGTCAGCGGTTAATTGGGAAAACGCGAACCCTTAATCACCAAGGGCTGCGGTTTTCCCTTTTAACCGCAGCCCTTATTTGGCCAAGGGCTGCGGTTTTCTTACGACCGCATCCCTTAATTCTCCAAGGACTGCGGTTAAGAACCGCAGCCCTTCCTGTATATTAAGGGCTGCTACTCTAATTGCTGCGGTCAAAAAACGCAGCCCTTAGGCCACTTTTGACCGCAGCCCTTAGCCTTTTTTCCACTAGTGAGTTTTAGTTCTGGTTGATGAAGGATCCGGAGAGAAATCTAGTGAACCATTTGGCAGATGCCTTTGGGAATCTTTTGTGGTTGTCCAAGTAATCTGTGTAGTTGAGACCAAAGCGAACATCATAGCCTGCTCCCACTTCCATATTGTCCATAAGTGACCATACAAAGTATCCTTTTACGTTTGCGCCTTCCCTGCAGTATAAAGAATATAATGGTCAAAGTTCGTTCTTGGAAACACGATTGATTATTTTCGGGATGTATGGAGTATACATGTATAGGATAAATAGAAGAGAAATGGTGATTTTACTTTATAGCTTCACAAATTGACATAAGGTGGTCGGCAGCATGTGCGGATCTCTTGCCATCGAAAAATGCAGCCTTCAACTCGTCTACTTTTCCTTGTTTGATTAGATCTGAAACGGAACCTGTGATCGTAGGCTTTTGAGGAACACCTGTGTCATATGAGCATATTAGCTTGAGCTAATCCATGTGAACAACAAAATCTACTTAACGTCCTACTACAAATAGAGCTGGCAAATACTAAGTAATATACATTTACTTTTGCTGAACAAATACTTAAACTAATATATAGCTTCATTAATTAGATGAAGAAAGTAGTATATAACTTATAAGTTAGCTGAACTCACCATTTTCAGTAACGTAAAGTTCAGGGTCATCATATTTTTCTTTAATATAAAGAAGCAAATTCTTGAGTCCAGGAGGATGTACAAAGATACCAGCCTGTCCTTCTGCTTGCTCTCCTATTACATTTCCATCTATGTCCACTGCATTTCAATAGATAAATAAAAATAATAATAATCCCATCAATATAAGTATAGTGGAATTCTGTTAGAATTATCAAAAATAAATTATATCATGTATTTGGGTAAAGGAGAGATCAAACTTCAAAGAAACATGTTGAAGGACCTGTATCTTCAAGGTACTCGATTATGATCTTCCCTTCTTGTGAATTAACGGTGTAGGTTTGTTTGGCATATCTAGCAGTGTAATAATTGACACCTATGTAATCGCAGGCATTTTTCACCATCTTTTTTTGCTCCTTGGTAAATTTAGGGAGGCCTCTTATAGTATCCTTCATTGTCTTGGGATACTCACCATTAACAAAGGGGTCCATGTACCTGAATCAAGTATTAAAGAAAATGATTAGTTACATTCTTAATAATGGAATATATCTATACTGATATATTAAAAGGCGTTCCTAAGAATGTCTATGTGCCATGTGGCACTCTCCTCTAAGGCTCTAATGCAAATGCTCTATTTGCATGTCAAGCCCCTCAACTAAAAAAATAATGTTATGTAATTACAAGGTATCGAACACGTGACCTTTGAAAGGAAAAGTAAGAGCTTAACCATTGATCCAACATAACATCATTATTTAGTATTTCAAAATATAATATAATAAGATCTTGTAATTATAGCTCATTAAAAGACTTACACAAGTAGTTAGATACCTAACACATTAATGGTAATGATAATAGACTATTGTAGACATAAACTCTTACTCCAGTTTCTTGTATTTTTCAAATTATGACGTCAATATTTCCTCACAAAACAAAAATTTACGAAAAGAAACAACCCGGGGTATCGCCCGGGCCACTCACTAGTTATTGTTAAAAAGATTGTGAAACATTTCTTTACTTTTACCCTCTCAAAACAACATTCACTTATAAGAGCTTATATAAACTTATTGGTCATAATTTAAACTTATTTGATTTACTTTCCCCGATTTTAACTTATTATTTCTAAACTAAGTAATTATAAGATGAGAATAATATAAACTTAAATTAATGATATTTATGTGCATCTCTATCTCAAAAACACTTAATCCATAATGCCTAATGAATATAAGGGAGAATTATATGTTTCGGTGTAACTTACCAACCCAACATGAAATCCAAATGCTTGTGGGCAGCGACCACATCCGTGGGGTCGGATGAATGAGGCTCATACCATTTACAAGGAAGTGAAATTCCAATTTTGCCCTTTTGGTTCTTCTACTCGACCAAAAGAAATAAAGGAGAAAAAATAAATTAATAATAAGTATTCAAGAGAGTAGCCTCGTGTGCATAAACGCGTGTTCTTTCCTTTTTTTCCCCTCTCTAGGCGAATTCATATACTTCCTCGGTTCTAAAATAAGTGAAATCCTCCTCAATTTTATATAAAAGTTTTTTTTGAGAAAAGTGTTTCACTTATTTCATAAAGAGGAAGTAAAAAAGATATTATAAAAAATATCAAGTGTAGTTCTTAAGAATTTCCACCTGATATTTGTGGTGGTAGAGTTGGGCCGCAGAAGCATGAGCTAAGATAATATTGTGAGTGGCAATGTATGGGCCTAAAGGATCATTCTTGACATCTTCAGGCAAGCCCATTTTGTACCCATATGACCCAAATACAAAAGGTTCATTGATCGTTGACCATAACTTCACTCGATCACCAAAATTGGCATAACAAATTTCAGCGTACTTCGTGAAGTCTTCTCTGTTATCATTCAAAATATTATGTAATATATCAGCTTAGTATAGCATCATCATGCTAGATACTATCAGAGACTTTCTAATGACCAACGGGCCAAGTTACCGATACAAATTGGACCATAACAGAATTTCGTTTACACGGGACCATAATATCAGATTGGGGAGGACGATCAGAATTAGATATTGATAGAAAAGCAAGGATATGGGCTCGGGTGAATAGGAAAGAGAAAATATCTATTTTAGTTCTATCATCAACTTATATACAATGAAGTAATGAACATATAATAAGTTTTATAATTTTTAGCATTATTGCAAGTAATTTTAAAAAGATTTCTTTAAAATAGTGTTGTCTGACAAATTTTTTTTAAGTATATATTTTGTTTCATGAAATATTAAAAGAAGAGAGTCTTGAACTGGAAACAAGCTAAAGTATTGTCCCATAAGGAAGGAACCTTTTATAATGCTATAATATACGGTTTCACGACAGTGATTTCTCCTTTTTTTATAAGAACTTTTATTGTTAATATTTAGCGATGTTTATATCAAAATTGAAAAAAAAAACTTACATGATCTGATTGTTCAGGAAGCCTTGATACTTTTTTTGAAGGGCAACCGGAAGATCGAAGTGGAACAATGTGACGACAGGCTCGATCCCTTAATTTTATCATCGTACATAAAACAAATTGAGTTAGCAAGCCCCACTAACTAGCAACTCAACACATACATCTATTTCCAATGAGTAATGGATACTCCTATATAAGTAAATTGTATTATTAGGATTAGGATTAAAATTACCCTCAGCAACTAAAGCATTAATGAGTTTATTGTAGAAATCAATGCCCTCTTGGTTGATTGGACCATCTTCTTCTGTGCCGTCTGAATTAACACATAATATATAAATATATACCAATTATAAGATTGATGATATAAAATACTCAGCAACTCAAATATATAGTGAAGTGACGAAGAATATTACTAGGGAGTATCCTGGGCCAAGCGATGGAAAAACGGTAAGAAGTCATCCCCATATTTTTCAAGAGCTTCACATCTTCCTGCAGTGTGTACATCATCACACCAACTCTTTCAGAATAGTTCTTTTTTCTTGTTGATAATTAATTAATAATATATCAGGTTAAACTTGGGAAACATTAGAAAAGAAGATATTGCGTGATTATGACTATTTTTTATATAATAATCACGACGTAACTATGGTCTATGGTCTAGGGTCCTATGTTAGTGACTAGTCTAGTTTTTTCTTTCCTTATTAAGGAAAAAAATGGTCTATGGTCGATATATAAGTCGATAATTACGTAAATTATCTGGAAAAAGAAAATTTACCATGTACATATTGTATGAATCCGCAGCTTTCCTTCCATTGCTTGCTTCAATCATAAAGTCCCAAGTGCTTTTTCCTCTTCCACCTTCAGTTCCCGATCCCTCAGTCTATGCACGTTCAACCAATATCAAAAATCAATTTTGGTGCAACAGTATGTTTAAATTTTGTTAAAAATCAATTTTTTTTCTAGATCGATGAAATCCAAGCCTACGTGTATACTAAACGCGAAATTATCTCTAACTAAACAATAGAAGTATAAGAGCTCTTATGTTGTCTAGATTTAAATAAACTTGTCATCTTTATAATTATGTTATGATTGTAAGGAGAGGATAACTATCAACCAATCAATAGGGAGTAATTGGCAAAATAATAGTGTTAGGGTAATAGGTATAAAACAACATTGTGGTCTTGTGTTGAAAACACTGTAATAGTAGGAAAATAGAGTGCTTAAAGAAACAGACAACATTGGCCATGACTTTTGACATGATATGTTTTGCAGTATATTAAGATCATCAAAACAATATTTAATTCCTCTGTTTGCAAATAAGCATAACATTTGTTTATTATTTCACATTTGTAACTTTTATGAAAAACCAATTTTGAAAGTACACAATTTAAGAAACAAGATTATGATAATTAGTTTTGAATTCTTATATTGGTAAAAGTTACGGTTAAAGATTTTAAAGTTTGACCTCCGAAAACAAGTGTTACCCTTAAGCTCACTATTCAAGTAAATTATCATGTTCATGTTTAATCTAGTATCGTCATCGGATACTTCTCAATATATATATATAAAACTCAAGATGTACATATATTATGTGTGAAAGGAAATACAATAGAACAAGGGTCACAAAGATAAACAGGATGATTGTGAATTTTCTAGGCGTGTAATCACTTTCCCAAAAGAAGTATTTCGACCTTATAGTTGAGCGTGCGTTGTACGGAATCCTCTCTCGAGATATAAAGGAGAATGATCACAAAGTTCTTGCTCACAAAGAACAATGTTGATTAAAAACAAATTTGTGATGAATATTTGTGATGATAAATATTTGCTTTGTGCTTACGTTTTTTTAGAGTTTTTCTAACCATGCATCAATATATATAGAGTGTTTAATTATACTCAGGAACAAGCAGTTACACCCACGAAATAACGCAAAACCGCACAAAACATGAAACAACCCTTCAAAGGAGAGCTTGCGCTCCCCTTTATTTGGAGCTTACGCTCCATGGCCCTGTTTGCTCTATTCCGTTAACTTCTAACTTGCTGCCAAATTTGTGCGTACGCTCTAACACCGGAGCGACGCTCCACATCGAAAGCCTTTATATCCTACGTTGTTTAAGTTACGACACCTTTACCAAGCGACTTGGACAAACGTAACATGCATCAAATCATACAAATGCTCTGAATCTCCAACATTATTATGAAGGATCATTGCATAATATATAGTCAATACGACTTATAGTTTATCAGATCATGTTGTCGTATCATGTCATTTGAGTTTTTTTTTTTTTTTTTTTTTTTTTTTGCAAAAGAAGCTACACCCAAGAACTTGTGTTATCGGATACTTCTGATCAATACATATATTATGAAAGATCATTGCATAATATATAGTTAATACGATAAATCCGTCAATACGACTTATAATTTATCAGATTATGTTGTCGTATCATGTCAAGTTTTGCCAACTCTAGTTGCGTGACAAAGATGAAAGGGAGATACCTGAAGAGCAGAAGTGGAGGCGCCAAATTTAAAGTCAGAAGGGAAGTCATCCCTTTTCACGCCAGTTGGTGGTGTAATGATAGCAGGTTCAAAACCATCAATAAGAACAACCTCTGTCGCAGACTCTACGACAGTTGGTTGCACAGCTTCCACCTTCCTCAAACTCCTCACAGTAAAAGAGGAAGGTGATGAGACCACCTTTGAGTTACTCCTATAAACCAAATTAGTAAGCACATTTTGGTAATTGGTATTGTTTTTGTTAGTCCTTATTAGTGATTTTGAAAGCTTGGTTTGGTTAGAATAACTAGCTGAGTTTAATAAGGACATGGCTACCGTAGAGTAAGAAAAGGCCATGGTTTATGTTATGCTAAAGAGATTTTTAGTGTGAGATTGGTACGATGTGTCTTTAATTGTATGTATATGAGATTTATGGGTTTCTATTTATAACCAAAATATCAAGGAAAAATTGTCAAAAATAATCCGAAGTTTTGGGCGTCTTCCACCATTAATCTCAAGTATCGGTTTTCCTTGAATAATCCCAAGTTCGCATGTTATCTCTCAATATTGGTCCGACTCCAAGGATAACCTGCTTAGTAGGTAAAAATCGTAGGTCTCACGTATAAATTTATTTATTTTTAATTATATCTCTTTTGGTTTAAGTTTTTTATAATTTAAATTATATTTTAATTTTAAATTATATCTCTTTGTTGGTTTGAATTTTTGAAATTTATGAGTTTGGTAATGATTGCACGAGGCCACGAATCTAAGAGTTTATGAGTGGGTTTGTTGTTAGATTTTTTTGTTGTACAAGTTTGTTTTGCATTATTATTTATTTTTTATTCAAGTGAGCACCTGTTCTTTCCCTTTCATTTAATTTTTTTTTTATTTTGACGGAAATGGATCAACATTTAAATAAAAAAATAAAACATAGTGGGCTCCATGAAATTTTTACTTGTTGAGCAGGTCACCAAAGGAACGAGACCAATATGGGAAGACAGCATGCCAACCTAGGATTATTCTCGGATAAAAGAAACATGGGATTAATGATGGAAGATGGTCCAAACTTGGGATTATTTTTGACAATTTTGCCAAATCAAATCTAAAGTAATAATGTGGAATGGCCAATAATGGAATGATTTCATGATGCTGCGGCCACGTTTTTCTTGACTTCTTGATTAGTTACATTCATTTGTTTTATAGTCTCATTCAGAAAAAAGATTGATAGATCTACCAATAAATTGGGCAATTGACCTACTAGAAATAGACTCTGAAAAATTAATATGCATTGATACATTGGATTCTACTTGTTATCAATATCTTCAAATGGATTACTTATTGAGTAGACAAAATTTTTTATGTCCCTATATCATATCAGTCCGTTTTCTGTAGCACAGGCCACACGGAAAGCAAATCTTGTGGCTGCGCGCGTCACAAGCCTTCCTCCCTCCTCCCTCCTCCCTCCTCAAATCTTCGATTTCTCCAGCAGCAACATCATCATCATCATCATCATCATCACAAACTCAACCTTCGACGTCATCTGCATCAACAACGACGTCATCCATGGCGAAAGCGAAGAAAGGGCTCGTCTTAGGAAGAACACGATCTCCGATTCACGATTTTCAAGGCGAATCCTCGTCGTGCAAGCCGTGGTTGTTTGCTCGGTCTTTGATACCAATCTCCTAGTTTCTCTCTCTGCTCCTCTAGTTGTTTGTCATGGAAGTGTTGCTTTGGATTTTTTCGAATTTATGGGTTTGGGATTTGATTTTCTGATTTTGGGGCTCGAATTTATGGGTTGGTGTGGTTGTCGGTGGTGAAGGTGGTGGTTGGTGTGGTTGTCGGTAGTGAAGGTGGTGGTTGGTGTGGTTGTCGGTGAGGAAGGTGGTGTTTGATTATGTAATCTTCCCTCTCCTCCTTTTTCCCACCCCTTGTAGAAGAGAAGAGGTGAACGACGATGATCGAGGATTATGGAGGTAGAATCAACAGTGGAGGTGAGGAGAGAGAAACGGAGGATGATGAAGGTGGTGGACTGGTGGTGGTGGTTATGGCGTAAGAAGTAACCCCTACTTTTAGTAAAAGTAACATATAATTTCGGTAAAAGTAACCCCTTATGATTACAAAAGTAACCCTTAGTTTCGGTAAAAAGTAACCCCTTATAATTACAAAAGTAACCCCTATTTACTTTAGAAGTAACCCCTTATAATTACAAAACGTAACCCAAACTTTCGGTAAAAGTAACCATTAGCATTACAAAAAGTAATCTCTAGTTTCGATAAAGTAACCCCTTAGTATTCAAAAAAGTAACCCTTAGTTTCAGTAAAAGTAACACCTTATAATTACAAAAGTAACCCATAGATATAGTAAAAAGTAACCTACACTTTCAGTACAAGTAACCCCTAGTTATAGCAAAAGTAACCCCTAGTTATAGTAAAAGTAACACCCTTACAGTTATAAAAAGTAACTTATACTTTCAGTAAAAGTAACCCTTAGCATTATAAAAAGTAATCACTAGTGTCAGTAAAATAACCCCTTAACATTCGATAAAGTAATCCCTGATTCACTAAAAGTAACACCTTAGCATTGGAAAGTAACGCGTTTTACTTTTTATGAATAAATAAGATTACTTTAAATATATAATGGAGATACTTTTTATGAACTAATGGGTTACTTATTACTTTTTATAAACATTCAAGCTATTATATAATAATTAGAGTTACTTTTGTGAACATATGAGTTTATTGGAACAAATAAATAAGGTTACTAATACATTTAATTAGAAGATGGAGATTTAATCAACTATACTCAAGGAAATGAGAGGAGAGAGAAAATAGGAAAAAATGGGGGAAATAAGAGGGGAGAGAAGATGGGGAAATGAGAGGAGAGAGAAAATCAGGCAAAAAAATGGGAAAATGAGAGGAGAGAGAAGATGGGGAAAAATGAGGAAGAGACAAAAAAAAAAAAAAAAAGAGAAAACATTTGTTTTCTTAAATAAATAAAAAAAAAGAGAAAAGGGGCGCGCGACTTTTAAAAACGGCGGCCACACCATTTGTTGAAGGTGTGACCCGCCGTTTATAAAAGTTTGCGAAAAAGTAATTCATTTGGCTAATTATATTAAACAACAAAATGCAACTTAAAGAAACCACTAACTCTAACCCCTAGAAAACATTAAGGAAAAGTAACTCCTACAAAACATTAAGTACTAAAAGTTCAAAAAGTAGCCAATAGGTGTATAAAAAATTAACCTCTATATCATAGCAAAGTAACTGCTATCTTATTATAAAGTAATCCCTTATAATTACAAAAAGTAACCCCTAATTTCAGAAAAAGTAACTCCTAGTTTCAGAAAAGTAACCCCTAGTTTCAGTAAAAGTAACTCTTTATAATTACAAAAGTAACCCCTTATAATTATAAAAAGTAACCCCTAATTACAGTAGAAGTAACCCCTTATAATTACAAAACGTAACCCATACTTTCAGTAAAAGTAACCCATTAGCATTATAAAAAGTAATCCCTAGTTTCACTAAAGTAACCCTTAGCATTCGAAAAAGTAACCCCTAGTTTCACTAAAAGTAACACCTTAGCATTGGAAAGCAACGCATTTTACTTTTTATGAATAAATGAGATTACTTTAAATATATAATGGGTTTACTTTTTATGAACTAAGGGGTTACTTGTACATTTATTATGGTTACCTTTTATAAACATTTCAAGCTATTATATAATAATTGGAGTTACTTTTGTGAACATATGAGGTTACTCGAACAAATAAATAAGGTTACTCATACATTTGATTAGGGTTACTTTTATTAACTAATGAGGTTACTATTATAATATAATGGGTCATTTGAAAAAATATATGAGGGTTACTTGTAGTAATAAATGGGTTAAAATAAGGGTACAAATAATAATCGTTACTTATTATGAAGTAATGAGTTCCTCGTATAATAAAATAAGGTTACAAATAATAAGGGTTACACGTACGTTCAAATAGGGTTACTTTTTATGAACTAAGGGGTTACTTGTACCTTTTATTAGGGTTACTTTTTCTAAATATTTCAAGTTAATTATATAATAATTGGGGTTACTTTTGTGAACATATGAGATTACTCGAACAAATAAATGAGGTTACTCATACATTTAATTAGGGTTACTTTTATGAACTAATGAGGTTACTTTTATAATATAATGGGTCATTTGAAAAATATATGAGGGTTACTTGTAGAATAAATGGGTTACTCGTATGATAAAATAAAGATACAAATAATAATCGTTACTTATTATGAAGTAATGAGTTCCTCGTATTATAAAATAAGGTTACAAATAATAAGGGTTACACGTACGTTCAGATAGGGTTATCTGAAAACGGATTCACGCTTGGGCTTTTTTTAAAGGGGACACGAGTATCATTATAAGGCCTAGCTTGGGCTTTTTATTAGCTGGTCACGTCCTTGTTTATCAACGTGGTAATGGTAAAATTCTAGAGGAAATGAGAGGAGAGAGAAAATAGGAAAAAATAGGGGAAATAAAAGGAGATAGAAAATGAGGCAAAAATAGGAAAAATGAGAGAGACATCAAAGAGAAAAAAAAAAAAAAAAAAAAAAAGAAAGAAAGAATTTGTTTTCTTAAAAAAAAAAGAAAAGAAAAAAAGAGGGGAAAGGAAGGGCGTGCGGCCACACCATTTGTTGAAGGTGTGGCCCGCCTCTTTCAAAAGTTTGTGATATCATATAAGTATATGTTTAATACTAGATTAGGGTTACTCTTTTTCTTCGCTTTTGTACTCTTTCCCTCCTTATTGTAGTGATTTTTCTCTTATCATTCGAATGGATGTTTTAGAGTGGCCTCCTGATTGATGGGGTTCTTCCTAAGTTTTTCTCTCCTTATCAAATATATATATATTTATATATATATATATATACATATACATATATATATATATACATATATATATATATATATATATATATATATATATATATACATATGTTTAATACTCACTCCGTTTTCTTTTGTTGTTCATATTTGGAATCGGGGAAGAAACCAATGCAACTCAAAAAATGGGCAAGATTTCACTATTATAAATAAAATTCAATTAATTAAAAATAAATATTCTAGCCCTTTTGAGTTATTCAATGTTAGACAACCAATGATACAAAAAGTTTAAGGGGTAAAAGAGTAAAGTAACTACAAGCTAGTGTAAACACATTTATTGCTCTTTGAGGTACTCACAACCAATTAGGCAAAATTTTGAGGGGTTAAAAGGTAAAAAAATGACTACAAAATAATGTGAACACCTTTATTGCAACATAAAACTAATAGGAAATTTAATTTATAAATTATATTGTTCATGGAAAGATTCAAAATAGGAACAACATTTTGAAATTTCTCAATGAGAAATACAGGAACAACAAAAGAAAACTAAATGAGTACTAGATTAGGAGTACATGCTTTTGGCCATAATGGGCACTCAACGCGTAACCATCTTTTTGTACAACGATTACGTTATGTGGTAATGCAAGGCTTTCAAGAATTTGAATTAGTTAAATAATGATTCTAAAATTATCTTGATAAATTAAATGAGGATTCTAAAACAACTTGTAGCTTAATTTCAAGGGAGATTTGATTTTTCAAATAAATAATTCCTAGTTTGCCAAAGTTATTGATAGTAATTCCAATTGTAGCTATTTCACTGTAATCTATAATTAAATCCTTTGTTGAGAGGAATTGCCTATAAATTGTGAATTTGATCAATAGCTACCAAGCTAGTTAATGGCTATTAGAGAGGTTTGGGAAGTCACTAATAATGTTAAGATTATTTCTTTTGTTTGTGCTTTTAGGGAAGCAAATATAGCGGTTCATTCATTGTACGACTCACCTTAATTGCTTCGCTTAAGTTTTCAACAAGAGTGTGAGTGTGAGTGTAAGTGTGTGGTAGTTCTAGTGAACTTAATGATGTAATTGCTTCTATTTTTGTTTAATCTATCTATACTAATATATTAAAAGGCGTGCAGAAACAAGGAACGGTGCCACGTGACACTCTCCCTAAGGGCGTTTTACTCCACGTAATTCACAACAATAAAAAAAATAGAAATTGCATAGTATAGGGTTTGATCCCAGAACCTCAAGAACATATACTAAAGTCTTAACCACTAGACCAAACAATATTTAGTGTTATCATCTTAAAGTATAATATTAATAAATGAAAATTTTTCTTACCCGGGGCATAGCCCGGGCCTAATAACTAGTTAATAGTGAAAACTGGCTTTGGACGTTCCCTCAAAAAAATAAAGGTTACTACCTAGAAATAGTCTTACGTGATACATATAGCCATACACTAGGTAATTAATACCCAATTCCCAAGCATTGCTTGGTCTCTATTTTGATAAATAACTAGTGTATAGCTCGAGCAATGCTCCGACTTTTTACTTTGAATAATACTTATAAGTTTTGAGCTCATATTTATTCCAGAAAATTTGTTATATATTTTGACGTTCCAAGCTATATATATATATATTTATGTGGAGTAAGAATACATCTAATAGTTGGTTGAGATGGTAAGACTTTTATTTTACAACATATTGGTCGCATGTTCAAATCTTACTATGCAAATTTTTGTAGTACGTATTCCTTGTTAAGTACTGTATATGACATGGCATGTTTCTAGTGAATGGGGGGTTCCACATGGCAACACATACTTTCTTATGTACACCTTTTAATATATTAGTATAGATTGAACTTTTAAATAAGCTACTCTTTTCATCCCATAATATAGTGTAGGTTTCTTATTTTTCATGGGAATGAACGAAAGTGAACAATGTTATTATTTGCAATATTTATATTGATATATGTACTTGTGTATTTGAAAGTTAATTATCTTTTTATCTATAGCTAAAAGTAACCAAAACCACATTGAAATTAAACTAACAAAAAGCATAAAATGTTTACCAACATTAAACATAGAAATTGATGTTTTTGCATGAATTCAAACAAACCAAAATTAACCAAAAGAATTACATCAAATATTTTTGACAAGCAATAGAATTACAGCCTTAAAAAGATCAATATTTATAACAGGATAATTTCTTGGGACATCCAAAAAGAAATACAAACACAATATTATGGAATTGAGGGAGTATATAATTAGTCAGTGATTGAACAAAAACGAGTTTTTCAATGCCATGTTCCATTAATTAATGTCTAATAAACTAACACGGTCATTTATTAAAGTTTGATACATTTAAGAGGGAACTCTGAGAGGAAAAAGAACGTTTGTGACTTTTATTTTAGTTTATTGATTAGATTGTCATTTTAGAAACGAGTTCTTTCCTATTGAATAAGGATGTCTGAGAATTAAATTCTTATTTTCACCAAGTATATCTTAACTAAGGGTATGTTTAGTTCACCATAAATTTACTGATCTGAACTTATCTGATTTGATCTGAACTTATTTTTTATGATCTGATCTGACATGTACTTATTTTTTCTGATCTGATTTGATATGAACTTATTTTTCCTGATCTGATCTGACCTTATATTTTCTGATCTGATCTGAAGTTATCTTTTACAAAACATATTACTACTAATATTATTATTACTTTGTATTTCATTACTAGTATTACTATTACTATCATTTTATTACTATGCACAACTTTCAATAATAATAATAATAATAATAATTTTATAATTATAATAATAATAATATAAATAATATAATAATAATAATAATAACAATAATAATATAATAAAAATTATATAGATAACATAATAATAATAATAATAATAATAATAATAATAATAGCATAATTAGTTTTTTTTGAAAAAGAACACATTAGCATATGAACATACAATTAAAAATAAAAGACCAAGGACTTTTGGGTCCAATGGTATGGCTTCCTATCTCCCACCTGGGAGACGAAGGTTCAAATCTTGGTGAAAGTATATATATTTCAATATTGTTGTGGGTGGAGGAGGGGGGTTTGGGCCTGTTAGGTCTCTAGGTGAGTGACCCTGTGTGATGGCAGCCCAGAGGAAATTCAACTTACCACGGGATTGGGTCCCAAAAAAAATCAAAAATAAAAGAACACACATTTTAGGTAAAAAAAACATATTGTTCATGGTAAAGAGAACATATTGTTCATGTTCAAGGTCCGTTAATAATAAGAATTTAGGTAGTAATGAAAATAACATATAATGATATTAAAAAAAGAACATATACTAAAAGAGCATACAAAATCTATTTAAATAACACATTCTAAAAATAAAAGATAGATGTTACTTTTATATTGATGACATGTTTGGATTTAACTAACAACATGTTCTTTGTTATATCAATAAATTGTCCTTTTTTATTATAAATAAACCTATATATATATATATATATATATATATATATATATATATATAATCATATGATCTTGAACAAAATGGTTAAATATTCTTCTTATATCGTTGTCTTGTTCTATATAAACTTTGTTTTTAAAGATAAGTTGAAATCCTTTATAGGGAAAATTTTGAACGTGATGACAACACCATTAGGTTATCCCATACTACTCATGTTTTATATAAACCTAGTAACATATAATTTATATTATTCTACCAAAATAAAAATAAAAAACATCATATACTACTGTCATGTTCGTTACATGTACAACATCAAAAAGAACATCACATATCAAAATTATTAATTAGAACAAATATAAAAAAGAACACATACAAATGCTAAAAGAACATTCTTCTTCTTGAACACAAATAGCTTCAAATAGTGATATCAATGACATTTATTTTAATAGCAACGACATTAATAATAATTACCAATATTAATAATTAATAACTACAACGACGACAATAATAATAATCATTTTGAACAAATGTACTAGTAAATAGTAATATTAATAATAATAGTAATCGTATAAAGTAATATTAATAATCATAGTAATAATAATAATAATAATAATGATGATAATAATAATAATAATAATAACAACAAAAACAATAATAATAATAATTGCAATAACAATAATAATAACTATGGCAATAACAATAATAGCATTAGTAATACTAATAATCATAATAATCATGATAATAGTAACAAGAGAAAAATTCAAAAAACTACCTTTTATAACCAACTTTTTTCAAAAAACTATCTTTCAATTTTTTTTTTTTCAAAAAATTACTTTATATAACATATTCTTTTCAATATATATTACCATGTTACGTTTATATTTAACTAGTATTTTTTGCACGCGATGCGTTCGTGAACATTGCGGTGATATTGTACATGTTTCTTTTATTTTCAAAAATATGGAAGTTGCTTTCACAAAAAAAAATGTGGTAGTTTTTTTTGGGGGGAAAATCTGGCAGTTACAATAGAGCTTTTTTTTTAAAAAAAAGTTCTATGATTTTTTTGCCCTCATTAGTTATCCTGGAAGAATAAAAATATAAAGTAGGGTATTTTAGGGAACTCAGGTGGACACCAAAGTCCTCAAGAGTTCCCATATATAATAGAGATACAAATCAATAAATGACAATCGCCCTAGGTGTTGCTGCCGATGGAGTAGCGAGGAAAAAAAAAGAGAAACGATAGGGGAGGAAAGAATAACAATTTACGGTGACTCAATTATTAGTGATTAAACCCCATTTATGGTAAAATGGTACTCCCTTCGTTTCCGAAAGTTCTTCCTACTTTGACCAATTCCCTCTCACAAAAAGATTCTAAATAGGAACAACAAAAGAAAACTGAGGGAGTAGTATATTGAAACAAATTTGTTATATAAGGTAGTTTTCTGCAAGAAAATTTTTAAAATGTAGTTTTTTGGAAAAGATTGATTATAAAAGGTAGTTTTATGAAATTTTCCCTAATAAGAATAATAATAAGTTTTTAAATATAAGCATGATCTAATATGATCTTAACTTAATTTTAATAATCTGGTATGATCTGATCTAAAATAAGCAAAAATAAGGTGAACTCAACCTAGCCTATGTCACTACTAGCACTATATGCACGCGATGCGTGCGACAGTATATTAATATTAACATCAAAAAGTGTTAAAAAGCTAACTTAAGAGTGTAATACTTATGGTGAATATTGATTAGCGCTATGATTTTTTATTTTTATTGCTCTAGTGTAAAGAGTAATGTTTTCCCAAAAAGGACTATTCCGAGGTAGAATATGTTATCTTGTATTTGGTAGATAATTCAACAACTCTCCTTTTAAACAATGATCTAGGTTATGTTTTAAATGTATTTAAAAATACATATATTTTATAGGCATATTTTATGAGTAGTACTTCAATTTAATTTCACTGGGTAATTGAGGTTTTTAGGCATACTATGGTGAGTAGTGCTTCAATACAAAAAATTTATAAATTGATATTATTTAATTATATTTGTTTATCTCTTTAATTATTTATTATCTCAACTGATTGTGAATCCCAAAAATTACAAAAAAATGAATATTCTCTAAGTTTCTTAATTCTTTTATGGTTTATTTATGCATGTTATTTGAAATTGTTATTACAACTGAGAGTTTAGATAGTAAGAATCTCTATAAATCTTTGCTTTTGTACATGTTTGAAAATTGATTTAGCCATTAGTTTATTAGTTCAATTGTGAGTTTCCTCTTTTTACACAATTTAATGTATTTCTTTTTGGTAATGTAGAACTTTTCTTATACCCATATTTGTAAATGAGGAAAGAATTAAGAAAATCTTTTCTTTTTTTGTGAGAGTAAGGGTATATAAGTCTTTTCAAGAGGGGACACTATAGCTCCCCTCTTAGCTTATATAATAGAGATTAGAACTACAAAAGTCAACACTCAACAGAGGAAAAGAGAAAAAAAACGTAACTCGTGTTCCTCGGGTGACACTAAAATAAAGAAGATTCTTTAATTTTGCATTATCCATTCCCACACGCACAATGATCACTTGCTTCTCTCATGTTGCAAATTACAATAATGGGTACTTGTCAAACTTGTGGGGGTATACAGTACCTCCAAAAAAGTTATAAATGTTAGAGATGCACATGTTGCTCACAAATCACAATCACATGTTTGCTCCACTGGTAAGGGCTGGGTGAAATCTAAATGTATAAGGTTGCAATTCATAATATACGTACAACTATTCTAGAAAGTTGTCACTTTATATTAAAACTATGAGGTTAATTTTCATTTATTTTATCTCATTTTTATATGTACTTAAATCATCTTTCATCTTCTTGATGTGGATGGGAGTAGCATCATGGTAACAAGTCCTAGTTCTGTTAGGACACTTATGTAGTTTTCTAGTTCTGTTAGGAAACTATGTAATTTTATTTGCTTTAGAACTCTAGTTGTGTTGAATTGCTTTTATTTGTTTTAGAGTTAGAACACTATTAGGAGTGTTCTTAACTAAGGAAGCTTAGCATTAAGCCGTGTATGTGGCTGAAGTTTAGGAGCCGTGCATTTGGATTAAGTTAGGCGTGTGTGTTTAGTTATCTTTGATGGTTTGTTGTTATCTTTAGGTGTTTTAGTTGCATTAGAGTTAGGCCTCTTCTAGGACTCTTTAATGTATTTATATTTCGGTTGTTTAATGAATAAAGATCAGTGGTTGTTTTTAAAGATTAACCTATTCCTTGTGGAATTAACGTTTTAGGAGAGAATCCAAAGCTTTGGCAGAGAATGCACCCTAGTTATTATCAAACCTTGGCTAGGATTTGATAATTCCATATCCTTGTTACTTCGTTCTTTTAATCATCATCATAAAAAACGTGTGATCATACTATCAAGAACTCGAATTTACACCTTTAATAGTGATCAAGATTTGAATTCTTGATTAAAAGAACGAATCTTGGATGAATCTTGAACCAAGAAAGCAAATCTTGATCACTATTAAAGGTGTAAATTCGAGTTCTTGATAGTATGATCACACGTTTTTTATGATGATGATTAAAAGAACGAAGTAACAAGGATATGGAATTATCAAATCCTAGCCAAGGTTTGATAATAACTAGGGTGCATTCTCTGCCGAAGCTTTGGATTCTCTCCTAAAACGTTAATTCCACAAGGAATAGGTTAATCTTTAAAAACAACCACTGATCTTTATTCATTAAACAACCGAAATATAAATACATTAAAGAGTCCTAGAAGAGGCCTAACTCTAATGCAACTAACACACCTAAAGATAACAACAAACCATCAAAGATAACTAAACACACACGCCTAACTTAATCCAAATGCACGGCTCCTAAACTTCAGCCACATACACGGCTTAATGCTAAGCTTCCTTAGTTAAGAACACTCCTAATAGTGTTCTAACTCTAAAACAAATAAAAGCAATTCAACACAACTAGAGTTCTAAAGCAAATAAAATTACATAGTTTCCTAATAGAACTAGAAAACTACATAAGTGTCCTAACAGAACTAGGACTTGTTACCATGATGCTACTCCCATCCACATCACTTCTAATAACCCTTTTTCCACCCTAGTCCACTAACACAATCATATGACTTATATCAACCACAATTTTTATAGAATCCTTCTACTATAGTTATTTTTATCAATTTTTTCCTAAATATTTTAGGGTTGATTATGTATTAAAAAATTATTAAATTTAGGGATTCAAACTCATTACAATTGTCAACTTTTTGTGGTTGTTTTGGTTGCCAGGAAATATAATAGAAAATAGAAATTCATGGGAAATAGAAAATTTTAGACTTGTATATTTTACAAAAATATAAGAAGTTCCACTTTCTAGGAATTTTTTAGCAATTTACACTTACCACATCCTAGCAAACGACCAATTATTGGAACATATTTTTATCCCTTATATATCAATGGTAGTCTATTGTTAAGGTTGGCGAAATTTGGCTCCAAAAAATAAAATAGAGCCAAAGATTAGCTACGGAGAGACTATATATTTTATGAATATAATTGTTCATATAACCGTACCCCCATTTCTAAATTTCTAGATCCGCCACTGCTTGTGGCCGAAGACGGATTTAGGATTTCCATAATCCCCCCAGACGGCCAGACCAAAGTAATTGATCCAATTGTATGCGAGAATTCAAAAAAATTGAAAATTGCATAAATTACCAACATATGTTTATTTTAACATCACAAAAATTTGTTTGATATCAATGAGGATTTGGGGTAGAGGGATCTCTAGATTCTATAATAATTCTTTTTGTAAGGAAACAGGCGATATCCCTTTGGCTTGTTATCTTCATTCTGAAATTTATTTTAAAACTTTATTTAGAACATAGTTTTATCAACCACTTTTTACAATCTAATAACAAAACAATAATATAAAATCAAATCATACAATCTATACTGTCAAGCAATAATGTGATGATTCTAATTTGGAATTTCTATGATATTATTGAATTTAGTAACATATTGAGTGGGGAATGACATATCTTTTTTACACTTTTATGTAAGAGACGTTTTCATTATAGGTAGCCTGAAATTGTAAAAAGTATTAATTCTTGAAGCGGTATCCATGCAAAGTACATATTTTGGGCATACTTCTTTGTTAGCCTTTTCTTTTAAATAAATAAAAGGAAATTCTCTGGGCTGCTTTGACAGAAGGTCCCTTTCAGAGGCCCATCACAAGCCAAAAGTATCAAAGATATGCATATAAGTGATATAACTCATTGTTATTTAGCGGAAGTAATGTCAAACACAATAAATGATGATGAAATCATGAAATAATGCAACATCATATCATCTTTAAATAGTAGCACTAGCTCTAGTGTTAATTCTTGTTGATGAAGGATCCGGTGAGAAATCTAGTGAACCATTTGGCAGACGCCTTCGGGAATCTTTTGTGGTTGTGGAAGTAATTTGTATAGTTGAGACCAAAGCGAACATCATAGCCTGCTCCCACTTCCATATTGTCCATAGGTGACCATACAAAGTATCCTTTTACGTTTGCGCCTTGCCTGCAGTATAAAGAATATAATGGTCAAAATCATTCTTGAAAACCGTAACGAGAAAATCCTAAAGACGATTGATTATTTAGATTAAAATGAAACGGAGGGAGTATTTCTAAAGTAAGTAATTATAAGATGAGAAGAATATAAACTTATATTAATGATATGTATGTGCATCTCCATCTCAAAAACACTCAATTCATAATGCCTAATAAATATAAGGGAGGATTATATGTTTCCATGTAACTTACCAACCCAACATGAAATCCAAATCCTTAGGGTCGGGTGAATGAGGCTAATACCATTTACATGGAAGTGAAATTCCATTTTTGCCCTTTTGTTTCTTCTACTCCACCAAAAGAAATAAAGAAAAAAAAAACCAGTTTTAAGTCTACAAGAGAGTAGCCTCGTGTGCATGCACGTGTGTTTTTTTTCTTTTTCTTTTTCCTCTCTAAGCGAATTCATATACAAAAAGATATTATAGTAAAAATTTCATAAAACTACCTTTGATAATCAAATTTTTTCAAAAAACTACATTTTAATTTTATTTTTTTCACAAAACTACCTTATATAACAAACTTCTTTCAATACTACTATTTTACCATTAATGGGGTTTAATCACTAATAATTGATTCACCATAAATTTCTTTTCTTTCTTCCCCTCTCATTTCTTTCTTCTTTTCTCGCTACCCCACCGGCAACAATACATGGTGATTGTCATTTATCAATTAGAATTAAATATAAACGTAAAATAGTATTATATTGAAAGAAGTTTGTTATATGAGTAGTTTTTTTACATAAATTTTTTAAAAGGTAGTTTTTTGAAAAAAATTGGTTATAAAAGGTAGGTTTTTGAAATTTTGCCTCAAAATATCAAAGTGTAGTTCTCAAGAATTGCACCTGATATTTGTCGTGGTAAACTTGGGCCGCAGTAGCATGAGCTAAGATAATATTGTGAGTGGCAATGTATGGGCCTAAAGGATCATTCTTGACATCTTCAGCCAAGCCCATCTTGTACCCAAATGACCCAAATACAAAAGGTTCATTGATCGTTGACCATAACTTCACTCGATCACCAAAATTGGCTTAACAAATTTAAGCGTACTTCGTGAAGTCTTCTCTGTTATCATTCAAAATATTATCAGCTTAGTATATGCTAGATATTATCAGAGAATTTCTAATGGCCAACAGGCCAAGTATAAACAATGAAGTGATGAACATATAATAAGCTTAATAATTTTTAGCATTATTACTAGTAATTTTATAAAGATTTCTTTAAAGTAGTGTTGTGTGACAATTTTTCTTTTTCTTTTTTTAAGTATTTTTTTTGTTTCATGAAATATAAAAAGAAAGAGAGTCTCAAACTCGAAACAAGGTATTCTCCCATATGAAAGGAAACTTTTATAGTACTAAAACATACCCCGTTTCAAGAAAGTGATTTCTCCTTCTTTTTTATTTTATTTTTTATAAGAGCTTAATTTTATTGTTAATATTTAGCGATGCTTATATCAAAATTGGAAAAAAACTTCCATGATCTAACTGTTCATGAAGCCATGATATTTAAATTCCATTAGGTACCCTTGAGGTTTGGCTTAATTCTCAAAATACCCTTATTGAATTTTGAAGTTCAAAGATTAAGTTTCAAGGGTACCTTACCTTAGGAAATAATGCACTTGAATTTTGGTGTATGATAAAAGGTATTTTGAGCCCAAACACAAAGTTAAGGGGTATCTAAGGAATTTCCCAAATGTGAGGGGTAATTTGAGAATTACGTCAAACCTCAGGGGTACCTGAGGAAATTTCCCTATTTATTTTGAAGGGCAACCGGAAGATCGAAGTGGAACAATGTGATGACAGGCTCGATCCCTTAATTTTATCATCATACATAAAACAAATTGATATAAAATAATTACCAAGCACCACTAACAACTCAACACATCTATTTCCAGTGAGAATGTAGACTCCTAGATAATTAAACTGTATTAGTATATATTAGGATTAAAAATTACCTTCAGCAACTAAAGCATCAATGAATCTATTGTAGAAATCAATACCCTCTTGGTTGATTGGACCATCTTCTTCTGTACCGTCTGAAACAAAACATAACAGATAAATATACCAATTATAAGATCGATGATATAAATACTGAGCAACTAAAATATATAAAGAGGTGACGAAAAATATTACTAGGGAGTATCCTTGGCCAAGCAATGGAAAAACCGTAAGAGCTCATCCCCATATTTTTCAAGAGCGTCACATTTTACTGCAGTGTATATCACCACACTAGCTCGTTCATAATAATTCATTTTCTTGTTGATATCCATACGTTATGTTAAACTTAGGGAACATTAGAAAAAAAAATTAATACGTGAGATAAATTGCATGATTATGACTAATTTTTTCTATAATAATCACGACGTAACTATGGTCGATCTATAAGTTAATAATCAACTAAACTATTGGATAAAAGAAATATTACCTTGTACATATTGTATGAATCCACACCTTTCCTTCCTTTGCTTGCTTCAATCATAAAATCCCAAGTGCTTTTTCCTCTTCCACCTTCAGTTCCTGATCCCTCACTCCCTCAGTCTATGCACATTCAAGCAATTGATAGTAATTATTTTGGTGCAACAGTATGTTTAAATTTTAAAAAAATCAACTTTTTTTTAGATAACGTACTATTCAAGCCTACGTGGATACTAAAACGCGGGATGATCTCTCTAAATCTATCTATACTAATATATTAAAAGGGTTCCTAAGAAAGTTTGTGTGCGCGTGGCTCTCTCTAGCAAGAGCTAATGCAACCTTTGAAATGAAAAGTGAAAGCTTAACCATTAATCCAACATAACACCATTGTTTAGTATTTCAAAATAAAATATCATAAGGTCTTATAATTACATCTCATTAAAAGATTTACATAACACCAGTATTTCAAAATAAAATATCATAAGGTCTTATATAATTATATCTCATTAAAAGATTTACACAAGTAGTTAGATACTTAACCTTTTTATGATAACAACAAGAGACTATTATAGACATAAACTCTTACTCCAATTCCTTGTAGAAAGTTAAGCTATTTAATCCCCAAACTTTTAAGGGTTTATTTTTCAAAAATCATGCAATTACTTATCATGTCATTACGTCAATTTTTCCTTACTTGACAAAAAGTTACGAAAAATGACAACCCGACGCATCTCCCGGGACACTCACTAGTACTAATATAAAAGCTCGTTGGACACCATATCGAGAAATCATGCTAAAACGCGGGATGGTCTAGAATTAAATATTCTTATTTTTAAAGTTGGGTTATGATTGTAAGAAGAGGGTAATCTATACTAATATATTAAAAGGTGCGTAGCATAGGGTTTGATCATGGGACCTCAAGAACATATACTAAAGTTTTAACCACTAGACCAAATAACATTTAGTGTTATCATCTTAAAATATAATATTAATAAATGAAAATTTTCCTTATCCGAGGCATAACCTGGGCCTAATAACTAGTTTGGCAAATAATTAGTGTGTTAGGTAATAGGTACTCATAAAACCATGCTCCAGCCTTGTGTTGAAAACAATGTAAGTAAAAAACCTAATGCTAATTCATGTGATTTATAAAAAAAAAGGATCACTATATAAAAAAAATAAATATAAATTATGAAGTTTGACTATGAAAAAAAAAGGTTACTATGTCACAAAGTGAAAATTTCATCATGATAAATTAATGTGAGAAAGAGTTACTATATTAAAAAAAACAATCACTATGATAGATAATAACTGTATAATGTAACTTAAAATTTGAAAATGATAATATATGAAAAAATGATCACTATGTTAAATAAGTGATTTTGGAACACAATAATATTATTATGGACCAGGTCTACGCAAGACTAACTCACAATGTAATAGTAGGGGGTTAGACCGTTAGAGAGGAAAATTGTCCTATTAATAGTACTTGACTACTTGTATATCCCTATATAATCTCAAGTCCATAATCTTTGGATAATGAACCCATATCAAACGGTGACTTAAAAATGGGCCCCACCATGTGCAACGGTCAAAACAGTCCAAAATTTCGAATGTCTCATTTCTCACCAATCAAATATCTTACATGTGTGCCATGCAATCAGCACGTGCCACCTCCCCCCTCTTCAAATTTATTTGAATTTTATCTCTTTTTTTTTTTTTGGGTGAAGAATTTGAAATTTTCTCTCTCCTCCACAAAAAGTGAGTGAAAAACAACAACGACAACAACAATCAATTATGATTTTAGGTTATTACATTACAGGAGAACCATATGAGTAAATGCTAAGAAGCTTCCTTCTCTTCACTAATCTCTTTTCATGTCTTCTTTTTAAAAAGTTGAGGAGAGAGAAAATTTGAGATAAGAAAAAAAAAAGGGTTGAAGAAGATGAACAATAGACAAATGCAGAGATCTGGGGTTTCAACTGCTCATCATCAAAGACAACATTCTGATAATTTCTTGGAAAATGGGTTTTGGCTTCAGTCTAATGTTGCTCAACAGGTTAGATCTGATTCAATATTTTTACAAATTTCATGAGTTTTTGATTTTATTTTTTGGGGTTGAGAAGTTGTGGGGTTTTGAATGTTTGATTTCATTACATTCTACATTCATAAATTTATGTTGTTTGAGTGGTTAAATTGAATTGGGTTGAAGTTTGTTGGACTGATATTGTGTTATAATTATCTGGGTGTTGGATTTTTGGACTAATTATGAGTGATTAGATACTAGGTATTTGAAATGTTGAGGGTTTATGAGTTAAAATGTTGTGGGTAGTGTGAAACTTTGAGGGTTTATGAGTTAAAATGTTGTGGGTAGTGTGAAATTTTGAGGGTATATGAGTTAAAATGTTGTGGGTAGTGTGAAATTTTGGGGGAATTTGGGGTGTTAAGAGTTGAATGTTGATGTGATTGGTGAAATTGCAGGATTATGGGTATTATGGGCAAGGAACAAGAGGAAGTAGGAATGGGCAGAGGGGTTATGGCAGTGGCAATGGGGATTATTATACGGAGCCGTCTACGCCGCCGGTGAATCCGTCTCGGATTTCGAGGAAGAACAGCGAGGGCCAGATTTCGGCAATCGAATTCAGCCCTGGTCTGTTAGATCTTCACTCTCATGATACTGAGCTTTTGACTGAGGTGGGTATTTGATTTATCTTCTGTTCTAATTTTATGGAAATTTTGGTTTGTTGTTGTATTTGAGTATGGTTTTACAAACTATGTTATTGATTAAAGAGTGTATTTTGATTAAATAGGATGTTGCTTCAAGGATGAGGATGTTTTTTATAATCCCATGTGATATTATGAGTGTGATGTATTTTTGAAGGATACAAGTCTACATTATTGATTTGCATTGCAGTGTTCATTAACTTATAATCATTTTAAGTTTCCCTTCTTTTTCTATGATTTTTTGAACTTTTGCTTTTAAAAAGAGGTCAACAATTTTTCATTTGGAAAATACAGAGATGAGAATGGATCAATTGATTTTGTGTAGACCAATTGGCAATGTATGTGTTTCTTTGCTTATAAAACAGCCAACTTCACTAGTTTTGTAGTGGGGCATGTTTGTTAGGGTATCATAGTACTATGGTAGGCTGTAGACCTGTAGTGAGGAAGTAATTTATCAACTTTGTTCTTCAAAAGGTCAATCAGCAAACCATTAGCCTTTTTGGTTCTACAGTTATTCATGGTTGAATTCCGAAATCAGGGATTAAAGATCTTCCAATAACAGTAATCAGGACAAAAGACTGAAGTTGATCAACAAGTGAAACTGTTGACATATTTGGTTCCCAGGTTTTGGTATAATAATTTTTGATAAGAGGTATAATAAACTTGTACTAAACAGTTTAGTCATTGTTAGGAGTTTGGAAAATTTATTCATGGTTATATCTGCATTCTTTCATGTTGTTTACAGTAATTGCTTTACTCTTTATGATTCTCCAGATGCCTGCTCCTACTCAGTATAATGGTTCTTCATACCAATCCTTTCAAAGCAGAAGTTTGGACGACTTTGAAATTCCCGCAAACAAGCAGAATGGGACTAATAGGGGTCGTGGTTTGCAAGAGAACAATCTTCTGAAAAGTCTTTCTGTGGATAGAGATAAAATTAGTTCTGTTGCAAAAATCAAAGTTGTGGTATGTATTCCTTCGCATCCTGCACTAATTGTCTAATTGTTTCAAAAGTATTATGGTCTCATATGGTGAGAGGCTGAGTGCTTCTTGCCTGGGAAATTTTGACTTAAAGAGCTCCCCTTCGTTTTTCTGATGTACTCCAGAATAAGGCATTGATTTCATCACTTATTGTCTAGATATAGTTGTTGGGGAAACAGTGGATTTATTATTTTCTGGGGATCAAGTACCACTTCCAAAATAGATGAAAAACAAGGCCATAATAGAGGGCACTAAAAATGCTGTTGGAAGAAGTGTGCTGTATTCTTCTATCCTTTTCTCTTTATATAGATTGCAGACTCCAGGGCACTAAAGCTTTAAATACAAATCTAGTGAGTAAGATACATCATAGATTGCTATAGGATTCGCTGGGTAGCTATTCCATGATATAGAGAGATTGTTTAAGTTAAGAGGTACATTTTTTATGATCGTGATGCACTTTACAGCTATTGTTGGTTTATGACTCTTTATTTGTGGACTTGTTTAACCAACTTCTCATGTGCATGTGCAGGTTCGAAAGAGACCTCTTAACAAAAAGGAGGCGGCAAAGAATGAGGAGGACATTATAGAGACACATGCCAACTCTCTAACAGTTCATGAAACTAAATTGAAGGTGAGTGATTCTAATCCTTTGTTGCTTCCTGCTACTAGTGTTTTCTTCAGTCTTGATATATAACTGTATATGTACATGCTGCAAATTGTGGCGCTTAGGAAATGTTTTTACTTTATGTATGTTTCAATTGTAATGCTCTGCATTAAGCATAATGCAATTTAAGGTTATAACCAAAGAGAAAGAGGGCATATACTTGTGTAAGAGGAAATATAGCAATTGGTAATCTTCAACAGAAATTGCAAACAAAATATATTTTTGAATTAAAATTGTAATGGCACATATTATTAAATGCAGTAGCAATCAACTCAAAATAATATGATTCAATCCTTTTTGCACTTCTCTGTTCTAGAATTGAAAAACGCCAGAATCAAAGTGGAACAACTATAGTAACAGAGTAATTTTTTTACTTCTTTTAAGGTTGTTGAATACATTATGCTGGTTGTGTCTCAAACTGTTCTAGATGTGTTGCAGGGGGTTAAAAAGGCAGTTCAAAATATTAAAATGAAACCTTAAGAGTTCCTATAAATACAAGGATGACTAGACAGATGATTTCAACTTTGCATAATTTGAAAAAAATAAGCGAGCCAATTTTGACAAAAGGATTAATGATCATGGCATCTGAACTCTGATGTGCTTTGGTCTGGTGTTAGAACAAACTGGTCATCATAATTTCGTTATGCTTGCAACCCCTTGAAATTTCTTTACTACTTGTGTTCTTCACATCTTAGCATGTTATGTAATTGCTAAAGTACATCGCTTGCTGCAAAATTATAATGCTTGGAATCTTGAACAGGTTGACCTGACAGAATATGTAGAGAGACACAATTTTGTCTTTGATGCTGTGCTGGATGAGGAAGTTTCAAATGACGAGGTGAGATGACGCAGAAGGGTTGTTAGGTCATACTTGGTGATGGCTTTCGTACCTTGTACATAACAATTTTCTTTGCTACAGGTCTACCGTGAGACAGTGGAACCCATAGTGCCTATAATTTTCCAACGCACAAAAGCCACATGCTTTGCATATGGACAAACAGGTGAGCCTTTAGTTCCTTGTGTAGGATTGATGGTTATATACGTAAAAAATAAGTTTTGAATACCATCTGCATGTTGGTTATCTGGCTGATTATATAAGACTTCAGTTATGTTGATTGATTACTTTCACAATCTTGGGATATTATTCTGCTCGGAATAATTTCAAGCACAATTTTGGTTCTTATGCTCAATGTTCCATCATGAATTTTGACCTTATGTAGTTTAACACGTGCTTCGGTGAGGTTTTTATATCTAGAGTGTTAATTCAGGTATGTGGTGCAATATAGGAGAAATGAAGAGAATAAAAAGAGGATGTGATTGAGGGTACTTTAAGACTGAATATTTTACCTGTTAAAAACTTGATTTTTCCCTCCAGGACAAAGGGAACCTCGTCTGGTGTTTGCTTCCAAAGGATAAAATTGAACTTATGAGTCATATTATTCATTAATGTCTACCTCTAGACGAACAAGAAGAATACTGTCCATATATCATGTTTGAGCTTGGACCACCTAATATTGTTTCTCTGGGCTGTCAACATGAATGTGGTCAACCTAATGGCTGCTTTTCCTGTTTTCCTTCCAGGAAGTGGAAAGACTTTTACAATGAAACCATTGCCACTTAAAGCCTCCAGAGATATTCTACGGCTAATGCACCACACCTACCGGAGCCAGGGTTTTCATCTGTTTGTCAGCTTCTTCGAGATATATGGTGGAAAGCTTTACGATCTCCTTAATGAGCGGAAGTGAGTTGCCCTATGTTTTCATATAGTATTAGACCTTTTTGCATGACATGTAAACTTTTATGTATAACTAAAGCCTCATTTTGTAGAAAACTCTGCATGAGAGAAGATGGAAAACAGCAAGTGTGCATAGTAGGATTGCAAGAATACCGAGTATCAGATGTTGAGATGATCAAGGAGCTCATAGAGAGAGGAAATGCCGCCAGAAGTACAGGCACTACTGGTGCTAATGAAGAGTCCTCCCGCTCACATGCTATCCTTCAGCTTGCTATCAAAAGATCAGTTGAGGGTGCTGAGTCGAAACCTCCACGACTTGTTGGCAAACTTTCCTTCATTGATCTTGCTGGGAGTGAACGTGGTGCGGATACGACTGACAATGATAAACAGACCAGGTAATGCATAGGTTTGCTTCAATTAATGATTCAATTTCTTATTAACAGAGATTAGGTCTGGAAAAAAAGGTTTAAAAAAGCCATCTATTGCATTATAGCCATGAGTTCTTGCTGCAAAATCTGAACTAGAGCATAGAGTTGTATACTCCCATCAGTTACAATGGAATCTAGTAAAAATGAACTCTGCTCCTTATAGAGGGAGGATACATACCATTAGCAGAAGCCACAATCCAATAATCATTGGAGTAGTTCTCAGTTTTCACTTTATATTTATTGTACAATGACCAAGGGGAACTTGCTACATGAAGTATAATTTAGTAATAGATTATATGTATTGTGACTAAGAGGAGAAACTTATGCTTAGTACTTAGTAGTATAAAGGATTCTTCATGACAAGCTTGATAGGCATAGGCTCATAATGGATCACACAATGAGATTGGGCTTTAGCAATCTTGGTTCAACTTGTTTTCGCAAACAAAGACTATTAGGTATGGAATCCCATGATTTAAAGTTTTACACGTTCTTCCACTTGGACAACATTGATTGTTCCCCCCCTCCCCTAAATATCCTACTATTAGAACTTAGAATGACTCAAGCTGATCAAATTTTGGTTGAATAAACATATCAATGTACACCTCTGCACCCTTTAGTTATTTTAGAAATGGACAACAGCTTAAAAAAGGTCATATAACCTTTATACTGTCTGAAATCTTTTTTAAATTCTAATTCTACAGGATAGAAGGAGCTGAAATCAATAAAAGCTTGCTTGCCTTAAAGGAATGCATCAGAGCTCTTGACAATGACCAAAATCATATACCATTCAGAGGAAGTAAATTGACCGAAGTGTTGAGAGATTCTTTTGTTGGAAACTCGAAGACTGTAATGATATCTTGCATTTCTCCGAGCTCGGGTTCAAGTGAACATACTCTTAATACACTGAGATATGCTGACAGGTATCCTTCACTCTCATTAGTCATTTAGGCCTCTCTGATTTATGAATAGATATTTTTCTGGGATTGATAATTCCAATTGTTCTATAGGGTGAAGAGCCTTTCTAAAGGAAACAACGGAAAGAAGGACAATATGCTTTCTTCAGTAAATCTAAGGGAATCAACAAATTTACCATTGTCTTCTGCTTTACCGGCTATGCTCAAGGATGGCAGTATCGACGCTTGGCCCCAACCTGTTGAGAGAGATGAGTATGATATTCCCGAAGAGACGTATGACCAAGCAAAAATTTCTTGGAAGAAGAATGGAAAGCTTGAGTCAGGAGTCTATGCTCCTGAGGATAAAATAAAGACTGCCAAGGGCCAGACAAAACGGAAAGACACTTCAAAAGTTGAGACAAAGATCCTTGATTCAGATGATGATGATCTGAATGACCTTTTGCAGGTGAAATTAATTGTGTTGACGAGGGTTCTCAATCTGAAATAAGGCTCTTTTGTCAACCAAGATCTGATTTAACTCTTTTACAGGAAGAAGAAGATCTTGTCAATGCTCACCGAAGACAAGTTGAGGAAACTATGGAAATTGTAAGAGAGGTATGTGAACAAGTGTTGGATTAGATGTCCAAGCAAATAACTTAACTGTAAATTGATTATATGCCGAAGCCTGAATTTCTTTGTAAACTTTTATCTAGTTTGGTTAGATAATGGTAGCTTTCTCCTTGAAAGTTGAAACATTTCCTTGGAATTGCAGGAAATGAATCTGCTGGTTGAAGCTGATCAACCAGGGAATCAGTTGGATGATTATGTCACTAGACTCAATGCCATTTTATCCCAAAAGGCTGCTGGAATTTTGCAGCTGCAAACACGCTTGGCTAATTTTCAAAGACGGTTGAAGGAGAACAATATTTTAGTGTCATCACCTACCTATTGATTTGATTGTGTCATCGATTGAAAGAGCTGAATATGAACATAGAGAACCTTGCTGCATAGTGCTGCCTAGGGATGTAGCTTGTAAGCTGATTGGCGAAAGTCCACCAGTGTATGTGTCATCACCTGCCTATTGATCTGATTGTGTCATCGATTGAAGAAGCTGAATATGAACATAGAGAACCTTTCTGCATAGTGCCGCCTAGGGATGTAGCTTGTAAGCAGATTGGCGAAAGTCCAGTGTCCAGTCCAAAATTTTGGACTGGACAAGATTTGGATTCAATATATGAGTCCAATATATTTCGGATTGATATAGTATATATAAAAAATTATTTGTTATATATGTTAAAGTTTTGTAATTTGTTCCATATTTTTGTTGTTCTCGATTGTCATCTTCGATCTCAATATCTTTAAGTCCTGTTAGTAAAATTGCGAAAAGTTGATTTTAAGAAAATTCGGATCCAGATGGATTTAACATAATCCTATATTGTTGAATATTATGGTCAAAATTCTGGCTATGTGCCCCACCTCCCATCCACCAAAAAGAAGTTTGGGCTATGTGACCAAGAGATTTCCTCCAAGAATGAATGTCGGACTTTCGCCTACTTATGAGCCGTCAATTACATATCTCGTAGAGGTGATCATGGGCCTGGCCGCGCCAAAAAAATTGCCCGGGCCAATAATTTGTGCCCAAAGCCCGTTATTTCGGGACGGGCCGAGCGGGCTTTTTCGGGCTAACGGACCGGGCCAAAATTTAGACAAAAAAATCTTTTTTGGCTTGTCCAAAGCCCGCCCAAAAAAAAAAAATCCGGGCCTGGAGTTGATCAGCTCTAAATTATCTCGTCTTAATGTAATAACGTTGAACTCCTTGTTGCTTTCACAACAAAGTCCAAGGTTTGCAAAATCAATTATAGAAGTGTTCAATTTAAATGGTTCGTTGGAAATGCAGCTTGTTGGAGGAACTTATCTACTGTATGTTCTTCTTTAACTGCCTGATCTACAGCAATAATGGAGTTCTTTCCTCTGATACTTTTGTACATTATATGTTCATCAATCTCTATATGTCAGATTCGTTGTTGTACCTTATGTTTCCATGCTAAAGGATCCACAGTTTGATAAACTGTTCTCGACTCAAGGACGCAAGTGTGAAGAACTGGCCTAAGGGTGAGGGGCTGGAGTATTATTGGTAGGGCAATATAAATCAGTTAGAAGTTAGCTTGAGCAATAAGAGTGTTAGGCTCTGTTCTTTTAGACTGAATTAATGAAAATGCAGTTCAGTTCAGGTTTATTCAGTTCAGTTCAGTTCATCTAGTTTCCTCTCCCAGTTTTCATTCACTCCAGTTCAGTTCAATTCAGGTTTATTCAGATCAGTTCAGTTCAGACAAATTCAGTTCAGTTCAGTTCAATTCAGTCCAAAAGAACAGAGCCTTAGTGAGGAAAAAAAAGGCTATAAATTGAGTTTCGTATTTGGGGGGAGAACAATCCTCTTGAAAGCTTGTAATTATTACTTTACATCGCTGTAATTTTCCAGATAATCAGTTAAAGATCAAATTCCTTTTTGAATTTTCTTCTTTAAACTGAATCAGCAATGCAGTTCATTACAGCAAGGTGCTTTATTTGAATTTCAGTTTATCAGCAACACAAACAGCTTTCTGTTAATTTCAGTTTTGAAGGTTTACCAGAAAGTTCTGAAGCCTGATTATACTTCATTATGTAGATTATCATATGCTTTCCTGCAATTTTAATGCCCAGTAAAACCTTGAGCACAATAGTACGATAGTTAATTCGATACACTGAACTAATGAGCACGAAGAGCTTATGCTGATCGAACTTTGTGAGAGGTCAAAATCCGCGTAGATGTCCAAATCCAAACTGAAACAGGGAGAAATCATAGACACTTGTAGTAGCAGACTAGCAGGTAACACTCAATCCCTAGGAAGAGAACAAGTACTTCCATCAAGAATGACAGATGATCTCATGCTGTGCCAACTCGCACATATATTTAACGCAATCCAAGCAAACAGCGTCAATGGAGACCATTAAATTTCGTGATCATCATTTCGTATCAGTGACTAGGGCTGTTCAGAGTGCGGTCTGGACCGCACCAAACCGTTTTTTCGCGGTTTGGGTTGGTTTGCGGTTTCAAACTTGCGGTTTGGGTTATGAATTCAAGCAAACCGCGGTTTGCGGTTTGGGTTGGGTTTTAGTTTTTGTAAACCAAAACCGCACCGCAAACCGCAATTTTATATAATTTTTTTCAAAAATATATTTTTATCTATTTTATTTTTTTTAAAATAAACTTGATAGGGTGGCATACAAGCATACAACTGAAAAAAGAAGTTTGAGGTAAAGAGCTTGGACAATTTTGATAAATTATTATTTATGTTTAATTATGAAGTCAACTTCATATTTATTTGAACTCTTTATATTTATTAACAAAATTTTTTTTTACTCTTAGATTACAAAATTAATGTCGCGGAGGGAAAAATGGTTAAACCGCAAACCAAACAGCACCAAACCGTTTTGCGCGGTTTGGTTTGGGTTGGTTTGAGCAAAAGTGCGGTGCGGTTTGGGTTGGAAAAATGTCAAACCGTTTATTTGCGGTTTGGGTTGGGTTACATCCCAAACCGCACCAACCCAAACCGCGAACACCCCTATCAGTGACATTCTCTCTAACAAGTTTATCAGCAATACTAAGAGCTTTCTGTGAGCATCAGATTAATGTTTACCAGAAGCTCTGATTATACTTTTATCATTATGTAGAATATCATACGTTTTCCCTGCAATTTCAATGCCAACTAAAAACCTGAGCACATCTTTCACCTTACTTACATCATAAGAGTAGTACATGCAGGAATATATAGATGCATATAGCGGAATTTCGGGAAACAATTTCTTAACATCTATCATAGGATCGCAAACATAATCAAACATATGAATCATTCAATAGGGATTAAATATCAAACCTTTGTAGCGTGATTTCCCTGTTGTATGCAAGCTTTTGAAGATCCGAGGCCCAAGTGTTGCTCCTCTAATCGGTCCACAAGCACCGGTTGAACACCAACGTTTCTTAGAACGGAAGAGAAGAAAATCCTCTTGCTTTTGATGGTATAGGCGCCGGTTTAGGGAATAGGTCTAGGGTTTCTCTTCTCTGCAGTGAAAAAACCGATGAATTGATCACCTAAACTCTAATATTATATCATATATATAATAGAAGAGTCATAGGTTAGTTAGGAGAAGCTAATTCTCCTCCTATTCCCTTTGGACCGGCCCAATCATAATCCTAAATGGATTTTGATTCTTTGTCCAACTTGTCTTCTGATGTGGTGGCCTCATGGGATTAATCTATTTTGAGTTATAGGCCCAATCAATATTGTCCTATTAATCATATTTATTCTCTAGCAAGTAAATACGATTACTAAAATAATTAACTTTATTATCTTCATAATATAATTCCTATTTATATTTAGTAATTGCCGGAATGTCTAAGGACATATTCCTTCAGTACAATCGATAGGCAATAAACACAATGGAGTAGTAAGCAAACACACAGAAAAATGGAGGGATTGAAAGAAACAGAAGAGAAATAAAACTATCAGAAGAATATAATGATATCTTGAGATGAAGATATGATATATTTGGAGTTACTATCAATTTGATTAAAGAGCCAGAGGACCGAGTCTCCTGCTCGAAGAACTTATGCTGATTGAACGTTGTGGGAGGTGAAAATCTGCATACATGTCCATGAAGAACTTGTTGACAATGTCTACATATTCAGGACAAGTAAGGCGCGAATAGTAATGTAGAGCCTCTTCAACATCCAAACTATGATCAACATCTTTCACATCCATCATTTCCAATTCTTTCATTTTTTGTGCTAATAAGTAAGCTCCATCATTTGCATACCTAAATGATGTTGGAGTTGGAGTTGAAGTTGAATGCTGAACTTCTTTTGGAGCTACTACATTCTTCATCTCATCAGTTGTTTCATATGAAGGGATGACTTCTATGGTGTGAGTTGCATCAATGTTTTTGATTTGCTTCATCGAATGATCGAGATCGTTTTGATCCTTGTTTGAAACCGGTGGTGACTGGTTAGAGTTGGAGATAAACACTGGGTAGATTTGATCAAGATGATGGTTTCTTTGGTTAATGCTACTGCAAGATAAAGGGTTTAGAAAAAGGGTTCTAGGTGAGTTTTCATAGCTTCCAAAGAAGAAGTTTTTCAGGCTTTGCAGGGTTTTCTGGAAGAAGTTTTTGGTTTTTTCCATGGTTTTCTTGAACAACATTTGCTCCTTTTTCTCTCTTGTTGCAGCAAGTGAAGTTTTTATGTACAAGAGTTATGGAAGAGTGAGTCATGTATGCTTTTTCTGAGATGTCCAATTCATATATATAATCACTATTCTCTTCGCTCTATGTCCTCCCTAGAATAGTGGTTGCTCAGTGAGTTATAATTAAGGCACACACAATATTTGAGGTCGAGCTTTGATAATTAGTTATTCTCAATATGTATAGATAAAAATTATAAGAACATTTCTAAAAGTGTGCATTACATTTAGAAATTGAAGGAGTAAATGTTACCACAAAAATGTAACATTAGATGTTTATTTCGATAGGTCACGCTAACGGCCCTTTTGATTGATAGTAATAATCAACGATAATGATATAATGAAATTATGTGTAATTTTATAAAATAAGTATTAGGTCAATGCCCATATATGAACTTCATCCTCTACCATACGTTTTCCTTCACAAATTTTTATTACTATTATTTAGTTCCGCTTTTACCAAGGATGTCTTGGCCTAGTGGTTAAAATTGAGGTGCTGTGAACGATAGGTCATAAGTTCGAATCCCCCCTCCTCTTTATTCTACCAAGAATATAAAATTGAAACTTTTCAATAAAATTACATGAAAGTTAACATTATTCATAGTCATTGCATGAAAGTTACCGAATTTTGTTTTGTTATTTTGTGGAAGATAGAAAGTGGCAGTGATTAAGGAGGAAAGCAAAAGGCAATGAGTAGGTAGGTTAAAGGTCTCAAGCACTACCAAAATCATGATCAATTATAATTTTAACCCATGCGATTCCAGTAAATAGGGGGGCAATCTTCATAAATTGAAAAGAAACCCCACTTTGCTTTGTGTCGTTTTTGCCACAATGAATATAGACTTTATAAACCGATAGATTTTAATCAGCTAAAAACTGCAATTCTTCTTTCATTGCAAAAGAGGGATTGTTTGTTTTCATTCGATCTTTGGAAAAAGATTGGCCCAGTTGTTGCTGGTCCCAATATTTTTGTAAATTGTAAATCATAAGCTTCAATCATGATTTTAGTGTGGTGTTGGGGATAAATATCTTTCACATCTCATAGAAAGTTGCATAATTTGGTTAAGATAACTATGTTGGTTGTATTAGCTAAGAGCTAATGGTTGATTGCAATAAGTGATTTGACAATATTCATTGTGTGAACCGTACATGTATAAAAACAACTCACAAAAGGATATTTATAGGTTTTAAACCAAACCACTTAAAAGATCCGGGAATCATTTAAAAAGTGTTCGGTAAAAATTAACCGATAGCTAATAAATGTTTGTTTAAGTGAATGTAAAAGGCATAATTATAGGCTAATAGAACCCGACTGAATTTACATTTGCATGTGGATTTTGCATGTAGGCTTTACTTGTTAAATCAATGAACATCCCATGGATGATAGCTAGTATGGATCAATGTATTACTTCCAAGATTTAGGTATCCCGCAGAACCATTAACCTGCATACGATCCGGTAGCCCTTCACTCTTTATTTTTCCTCTCTTACTAAATTGTATTTTTCGAAACCCTAAACACTCTTTTTTAAGTAGTTACTTCTAATTCAAATATATAGTAGGCTCTGTGTTTGTAACTGCATTGAGGATAATACATATGATCATGTTATATCTAAAATTAGAACTCCTAAGTTTCTTATATGAATTAAATAGGATACCCAATATTTTGAACCTTACTAGACGAGGTGTAATTATCGATTTTCAGTATTAACGGGTACCGATCCAATATAGATATCGTATCGAGTATTCGGTCCGTAACGATCCTAGCCTACTAAGGACTGAATGAACAATGATAAACATCCACTAACAGGGTACATTCTTTTTTAGATCAACAAGTAATGTCTTGTTGTATCTATTAAGAAAGACTTATCTCCAGGTTTAAACCTTCAACCATAACGTGAGCAATCTAAGTATCTGACCATCTATTAGTAATTTCTGGAGCCTGGTGTTTTGTAAGAAACTGTTGTAGCATAATCACATTTGCAGTGTCACTAGATAGTATGGAACTCAAATGTCTTAAAAGAAATGGACCTAAGATTATGACTTGGCTTAATTCAAAGTATTAAAGTTTCAATTACCAGCTTTATGGACCTCGCATAGTGTGGTCACTTTCTCACACTTGTCATCATAATAAATACTTCCTCCAATTTGGCTTAATGTGATCAAATTTGCAACACTTTGACCAATATTGTTTATCAATCTAATTTGATAAAAAAATTATAACAGTTGTACACTTTTGATGAAATACACTAATTTAAATCATTATGTATGAAACCATATTCTTAGTGAGAGTTTAATATATGTGACCACAAAAGGTCAAATGTAACCAATTACTTAAGGATAAAGGCAGATTTGGATGTTCATCATGTTACAAAGTTACAAAGACTACTCTTAAAAGTCTAGATAGTTGTTAATTAGTCATCTTGACAACTACAACTAGATCAATGTAACATTAGTCCTTGATCAAGGGAACTAAGAAAGAAGGTATTAGTACCTATCTTTTACTCCCTCCATTTCTTTTTAATCTACACACTTTTCTTTTTGGTATGTTTCTTTTTAATCTACACACTGTTGCTTTTTCTATTTTTGGTAACATCACATCTACTTTCTCCTCTTTTCCACCCATGTCATCCACTTTTTAATATTTTAACCCACTTTTTAATTTATCTCTCACACTTTTCAATTTCTCTCTCCACCTTTCTTTATAGCTTTCCATCTTTCCTATCCCCAAAGTGAAGTCGAATAAATTAAAATGAAACGGAGGGAGTACTACACAGGGTTTATTTTAGTACAATGGAAGAGCTCCCTATGTCAGATTTTTAACAGACTAAAAAAAGACCTTTCAAGTTAGTTTGGCAGGATACATTATTTAAGCTGGTGAGAATGAATTCTGGCTCTGAACTCACAACTGAAACTGTTGAGAATCATAATTAGAGTTATGAAATGGAACCCACCTTTGCAATTAAGACAAAGGACCACATGTGTTGTAGAACACTAGTACACTAACACTACAATCATATTCGACTCAGTAATCTACAAAAAACTACAAACTAACAAAGTACTATGTTGCTTAAACTCGGGGATAACAGCAGCTTCTTTTTCTTCACAAAGAAGATACATTTCTTCTTCAACTAACTTAAATGTCAAATTGTATCAAGATGCTGCTAAAGAGTGAGATGGGTAAATTGTGATTAAATTAAGAGTTGAACATGGCTCACAAGGTTAAAGATCTCAATATTGATTTACAATTCTTACGCCGTAGGATTTATGCAAAACAGTAAATGTTCATTTGATAGGAAACATGTTTCAATTCAATCGTGATCGAATAAAGACATACAATATGTCAATGACCTAGCAAGACAATTCAGTTTCCAAAAGAATGAACTGGTCTATATAATGACTGGATACACATCCTAAAATGTACAATACTAGTCCTTTTCATACTTACTAAAATTATTTTAGATAGGGAGGAAAAAAGAAAGGAAAGGGAACTTTAACCTGTAACATTGGCTAGTCAGAGTTGTCACTGAAGCTTGCCTTTCAGAAAGTTACTGTATCACATATTCACATCTATAAGACTATACCTCCTGTTTATAATAAGAAAATGATCTAGGTAAGGTCTACAAGTTTTTTTTTCTGATTATGCTGATGCTGTACTCAGTTTACGAAGTCATAGACTGGTTTTCTTAAAGTTGAAACATATCAAACATCAACTTACTTTGGTCTTGTTATGCCTAAAGAACTGATGTAGTAATCTGTGAACTTCACCGTAGTTCGAAGTAGAAGAGATAAGACGGTCTCGTATCCACTCTGGAAGTTTGTTAGCTGGGTGTGAAGAACTTCGCTTTAAAGGATCAGATGCATACCGCGAATCAACCAACAAAATAGCAGCATAATCATTTATGTGGCGAATTGCTCTACCTGCAAGTTGAGCAGAAAAAACTCGTCTGTTAATCATTGGAATTTATGCTACTACTGAGGTCAAGTAGTAATGCTCTTTCATTCACAGGTCAAGTATATAAAAACAAAGATTGGAAAACAAGCAACAATTCCAGGTCAAGTAGTAATATTACTCAGTACTCACCAATGGACTGATTCACAGCTTTCATGCACAAATTTTCATAATACTCTTTGCCTCTACACTTGCAACGTCTTAGGATGTCAAAACCAGCTTGAAGATTTCCTCCGTTATATCTGTCAATGTCTGAAACCTGAGACGGGTTGCTGAAATTTGTGTCACCAATGCCTTCCATATGCTTGATTCTCTCAATCAACTCAATATCTGATGGGCTAGGGTAAGGAAGCCCGACCATAACTATACATCTTCCCATGCCATCACTGAAATTGATGCCTTCTGATATCTTGCCACCAACAACAGCCAACAACACTGCACCATTTTGAGATGTTTTGCTTTCATTTAAGGTTTTATTAGTTAGCAAATGAATTGTATTCTTATACTCGTTCAGAACAGCTTCAATATCTGAACTGCTTCGAGGTTCTCTGAACAGACGTTTCCTTTTGGTAATCCTGTGTAGAATCCCACATGTTTTCCATGCCTCATAGACCTTGTCCTCGTAGTCAAATGAAGAGAAGAATACAACTATTCCTTCAGGAACTACAGTCACCAAATTGCTAAGCAGAAGGCCAAGCTCCTCAATCTACAGTTCCAAGACACGCAGAAAAAGGTCATCATCATTTTCAGTATTCCCATTATCAAGTATCAACTAACATATGGTTATTTGAAAAGACAATTTACATCAACACTGGACAGAAACTGCAGATAATGATGATTCAGTCAGAAAACTATACTATAGTCTAGAGCAGTACTTGTTCACACTATCTAAAATTCAGCATAAATCTAGCAATATCAAACACAATATAGCAAAATCTCATAGAAGGGGAAAAATGATCGACCATTTTTGACAAGCTTCTGGATGCATAGCTGAAATCAAGTGACAGGCTAGATGGCCCACTTGATATGGCAACTGGTAAAATATTCTCAGGAGGAATGATATGACCACATGAAAAGAAATGCAAACTTTCTGATGGTAGCCAAGGGAAGAGTCTCGCTCTTGTTTCCTCCACAGGTTGCAGAGTTCCGCCCGCCAAGACAACTGCATGAGCTTGATTTGCAATCTACAAAAAGCCCATTATGCTTTCAGAGTTTTAGTAAAGCTAATTAAACCACCACCACACAAGAATGGTAGCAGGATAAAGCAATGGTGTAAGAAAAGTGAATCAAACCTCAGAGAAAAGCTTTTCGCCGGTCAGCATAACATATTTGATATATCCATCTTGCTCAACCAATCCTTTAGATCTAGTCTTTGAGACTATTATCCTACCATCGACATTCTTATTTGTCAATGATAATAGCATATCAAGTAGTGCCCGGAAACCAGACAAGGTACTTCCCCCATCCTTACTTAAAGAATTACAATTACCAGGGATTTGCTTCTCCAAGCATGTAAGCTTATCTCCATAGCCACTGACCTGAGCATTTTGCAATCAAAAGTAAGCTAGACAGCAGCTTGCAAGATGCAATATCATGTTTAAGAAAATGGTGCGACATTTGCTCACCTTGTGAATGATGTTGCTTTCCTTTACATAATTTATGAGCTTTACGAAATTAATGTTGTCAATATTCAAAGAAAATAGGAAGTCATTTATCGTCACTGATGATTTACTTGGAGCTTCTAGTGTAGAACTTTCAACAGCAGTGCTAGTAACATTGTCACTTGTATCTTTCTCATCGAATATCGCTTGCATAAAAGCTCGGGTCAGGACCATCAACGTTTGGATATATCTCCTATTTCCAGGCCCCAAACGGTTATGGAATTTTTCGAGGTAATTCTCCAAGCATTGATGCAGATTTTCCAACTGGATAGAGGACGACCAGATATTATTAGAATTTTGACTTTTTTATAACATCAAGCACTCAAACTGCTAAAGAAAAGTTATTGAAAATCAAAGCTGAGGTTCAAAAGTATACCAAAGAAAGACAATTTGCATAATAAACTATGAAGGAGATATATGTTACCTGGGATGAAGTAACTTTTGCATCATACATGCCGATAAGGGAATCAGCTAAATTGTGAGCCTCGTCTATTATAATGACATTGTTCTTCAAATTTAGACCAAGGGAGTCACGAGCTGATTTTGATAATAAAGACTGATAGGGAAGCACAACAAGGTCTGCTTCTGGAACCAGTCGTCTTGAGCCATAATATGGACAAGTTCCTAATCTGCTACCAAGATCAACTAGATCTTCAATATCTAAAGCCTCCAGTTGAGAGACCTCACTCGTGAAGTCTTTTTGCAACTTTTGTTTTCTAAGCATTGGACAGCCTGACGAAGCTTTTGTGCGCCGCATCCTTCCTCCAGGTTCCAGCTTCTGCAACCAACAAGTGCCATGACAACAATGCTAAGCATTTAAGTATTTAACAGTAGGTGAGATGAAGAAGTTACAAACACAACCTATACGTGAATTTACTGATAGTTAACTAAAAAATACTAATGCAGTCGCGCAGAGGTTTTCTCTCACATAAATCCTACCAAGTATATAAACTCTTTTAAGATGTAAGGCATCACCACATTCTGCAGCTTTAGACATACATCTAACTTGATTGGATTTGCCACAACCAAATATAAAACTTCACAAGAAGTGAAAAGGTTCTGCAAATTATTGATATCGGAATGACGTTAAGCAAATAGCATTATACACAAAAAGAACCTTAAGCTGATGATGACTGATTGTTATCAAATTAATCACAATAAGCAACATAAAAACTATTAACCCCAGGAACGTATCTGGACTTAAAATTGACTTATATACAAGTGGTCAATGACAGGCATTCTCACCTCAAAGGTGGCGCTTCATCTGAAGCAAAAAAAGCACAAGACAGCAAAATGGTAATAAAAGAGCAAAATCTGATCCCATGCTAAACATAGTGCCATCATATATTCAACACTAATAGTAGATATTTAGGATAGAGTATCAGAAATGATGTCCTGAGAAAAGTGGGACTTCAATGTGCCAGTTTTTGTTTCTAGAAAACCAAGATCAGCTGCCTTCCACTAACAAATATAGACTAAGAAAAAAATTGGGAAATTCCCACTGGTAACCCTGTACTATGGAACATTTGCAATGGTAAACCGTTTTTTTTTTTCAGTTTAAAAAATAACCCTATACTTATTAATATTATACAAAAGTGACCTTAACGATGGTAAAATCGTTAATTAAACCGTTAGTTTTACCGGTAAAAACTGTGGTGGTTGGGTGGGATGTCGAGTGGGGTTGGGTGGTAGTTAGGGGTTGGGTTAACTTTGGGTTAGGTAAACCGATAAAACTAACGGTTGAATTAACGGTTTTACCATCATTAAGGTCACTTTTGTATAATATTACTAAGTATAGGGTTATTTTTGAAACTGAAAAATAAAACGGTTCACCATTGCAAATGTTCCATAGTACAAGGTTACCAGTAGGAATTTCCCAAAAAAATTTGACAAGTCCAATACAAGTTACTTATTAACAAAGTACTAATACGGGTACAAGAAGCGTGCTTCATGAAAAAAATGACAGGACAATTCAACTATTCATCAATCTCGGACATAGGAACAGCTGAAGAAGCAAATTCACATAGGCAAAGCATAACACACCTTGATCTTAGAACCTCCCTTTTTCTTACTCTTGTGCAGCTCTAAACAGCATTCGTTGATGCTGGTAGAGTTTCCAATCTTCAACACCTCTGAAATCAAATCATACCAAATTGCAAAACGTTAAGAAACACGGAGTACAACTTTGCCACCAAATAACAGGATAGTAAACACGGCTGTTTATAAATTGAACAAACATCCTCCTACTATAGAAAAATCCTAATTCTGACTCTTGAGCAGGGAGGATTCAAACCCAAAATAGCTTTAGTATATAAACAAATTAGCAAGCAGTGCTTCAAAGTAAAGTTGTAGCACTAATTATTACTTTAGACCATGCTCTAAACTCATCAACAACTATATAGAGATGCACAAATATGTGATTTCACATAGATCATCCTTGACAATTTTCGCCAGGATTGAAACTTTAGTTATTATCAAAATTCTAAAATGACTATGGCGGTCATGCAGACGATGTACAAAAAGCCATAGACGCACCTTCATTGATGCAAAGGTTCTTTCTAGAACCTAAAGAGACAACATTCAACTCAGAACTAAACACAGTCTTTCTCAACTCACTTATAAACTGAGAAAGCTGTGAATGTGTTCTACTACAAAAGTAAACCTTCAACCCCTCTTCCTCTCCTTCAAACTTATCTTCCTCATCATCATCACTCGACGAACTAACCGAAACCTTCCTCTTACAAACCCCACCCTCCTCCCCTTCTTCTTCACTCTCATATTCACCCACCAAAAACTCCTCATCATCAATCAAAGACCCATCATTCTTCTCACATTTCCCCCCCTTCTCAAGTCTCTCAATTTCACTCTCATTGCCGAATAAATCACCCACACCACCTGTTCGACGTTTTGCCTCAACGAACTTCTTCGACTTAACCCCAATTTTCTTCTTCCCTTGAGTTGGGTTTTCTTTCTTTACCGTAAAATCTCGCATCCAATCAGGTTCATCATCAGATAAACCCTGATTTCCTGAGTTCAATTTATGTTGTTTTTTCCGATCAACGACCCACTGCAATGCGCTACAAACTATGCTTAATGTTTTCCCAGTACCTGTAAAAAATCCAAACTTATTATTACAATCTAGAGAATTCTGGTACATTTTAAACCTGATTTCACAAAAAATAGGGTTTTTTCTTTTACCAGTGGGACTTTCGAGCATGGAAATGCCACCTTCGTCGAGAAATTGATAGAGGGAATTCATGAAATCTACTTGAATTGAATAGGGTTTGTATGGAAATGCTGGAAATTTCTGCTTCCATTGTTCGTCCTTAGTTTCTACTCCCATTTGTTGTTTTTCTTGTTGTTTGGTTTGTGTGTGATTCGGAAAAATTTCTCTCTCCTAGAAATGGCTATGAGTGCTTTAGCAGTGGAACTGGAAGGCGCCATTTTGGTTGAGTTAAACTCGATGCGCGGGAAGTGCAAGAAGGTTCTAAAAGGTTTATTTTTATGCTACGTTTCTTCTTATGCTCGTTGGTGTGAGAAACTAGTTATTAAGCCGGACAATGCCCCAGATTATTATTATTTTCATGTTAAAAGAGTAGCATCTAATAGAATGAGGACTACTAATCATCTCCAGTGATTACATTAGGGGTTGGGGGTGATTTGGAGATTACATCCTCTCCTCATAGTGTAAATAGGAGTACTGGATATCCAGTGGACTGGAGATGATCCCGACTCCATTTTATGTTGCATAGTTCGTTAGTTAGAACTTTATTATTGTAGAATTGAGGTCGTGTGGTCGAATCTTATACGGAACATGGTTCTAATTTTCTTTAAATATATGTCCATGACATGAAACGAAACAACTAAAGGGACAGTGCCACGTGACGTATAAACTTGCTCAAGAACGTTTTTTAATATATTTGTATAGATATGGAAACAAGAGAAGGAATATATTAAGTGAAAATATGATGAAGTTAACTTTTTACAACGGTAGTATCTATAGGTATACGAATTACATAATACAAATTATGTAGTCAACATTTGTTTGCTATAGCTAGGTTGTAGGATGGGGAAATATTGCATCTAACATTTCATATATGTCATATTTTGTCGGTGGACTTCACTTTATCATAATTTTTGACTCTTCTTTCTCCCACTTATGACATTTTTTAGGTTTATTCTTCTAGTGAGGGTCCTTTAATTTATTGATTTTCCAAAAAACGAAAGTAATGGTTTAGTTTTGCTTTGTTAGTTGGTTTACTAAGGGGTTTGATATGAGGATCATGATATGAGCATAAAAGGGTGGGATGAGGATATGAAATTGATTAGTAGGATAAAGTGAAAATAAGTAATTTTTCTTATATGACATAAATCAGGATTAGGATTGACACAAGTAACAAATTAACCAACGTACCCTTCTTTTTTTTCCTTTTTAAATCAATGAGAGGTAACTTGATTTCCTTTTTGAATTGATTTTTTCAAGTCTTTGGTGGTTTCACTGAATTTATCTTAATATCTCGAGATTTAAGAGAATTTCCACTTTGATATCCTACTCCCTCCGTCCCATAATATAGTTCTCATTTCCATTTTGGGAGTCAAACTTTAAAATCTTTGACCAAATATTCTCATTAATGTATACAAAAAACATCTTCATGTAAGGTCTTGTTAGATTCGTCTCAATGCCTACATTTATATTATCAACTTTTTATATTTTTTACTAATACAAAATAGAAGATATTGTAGGTCGAGTGCGTCTTGAGACGTGCGAAAAGAAATGTGGACTATATTATGGGACGGAGGGAAAGTATAATATAATAAAATTTGACGTTGGTGCCGTATAATTTTACTAATTCTTTGGTGCCTTGAAGTTTTAGTGAAAAAAAAAAAATTACAATAACCTATGAGCTAGCTCATTCCATTTTATAGCCTTCGGTTGAATTATGTTCACTATGACCACAAGTTTTGCAGGCCGGCTAATCTTGACCAATAAATTATACATTGCTTGATATTAAGCTATATTTTGATCATATAGTACTATCTAAGACTTAAGGTTGGATACTTCAACCTGTCAACTTGATCTGTGACGTCTTTTGGAGATAGGCGATGATAAGAGCGAAAAAGTCTAATTGAACATGATTCTTTGGATACAACCATTAGAAAAGAAAAATGCTTCAACTAGACAATGAGTCGCAGAGAAGAAAAGAGGAACTTGCATCTAATGATCTACAACAAAATGCTCAATATTGTATCTGCAACGTTCTCGAAATTTTCATTACACCCATGACTCATGAGTGCCATAATCAGAGGCTTTAAAATTACATTTCTTGGGAAGAGGTTGGGGGGGGGATCTGCAAATGGAAAAATAATGTGGTTTGTATAAACAACCTCAAAATTTACAGAATTGAGCAAGTCCAAACCAATGATATAAAGACTCACTTTATAATGACCAAAATTACATAATTACAGATATGCTGGACCTTCCAAAAGGGCTAAGTATAATCTTGTATGGTGGTGGGACTTTGTGTAGAAAATTTACATAAATGTGGTGCAAAAGTTTCCAAAAACATCAAGTAGCCTTGAATTCTCCAAACTTGTGTTTTTCTTCATGTAGCTGCTTAAAAACATGATCCAGCTCTGGGAATGCATACAAAAGCACAAGTTGAAGGAGCTCCATTACAAGCTGCTTCAGACATACAGATGACTGCCAGGAATAGACAATATCAGAAGACGGGGCATATCATTCAATTACTAATAAATATATCACCTATGCAGATATTTGATTATTTATATAGTGGATGTATCGAAATGGAATCATCATATAAACTTGTAAATGTTTCACATTAGACGAGGGCACAGAAAAACTTTAGCTCGATAAATTATGCAAATAAAATACTTCTTTTATTAGCAAAAAAATAGGTCCTATTGTAACACCACACTCATTTGAAAGATGCCAAGCTTATATTCACTTAATCACTGGGCTCAAGCTTCAAAAGATGGAAGAAAAAAAAAAACAGAAGTGGCATCCACTATATCAGAATCAGTGTCACATAAGAGAGGCGAGTCAAGTTGTCAAATGACTCTATAAGATCATTTGGTACTGTTGTAAAAATAACAAAAGACCATTTGTTGCGCATCTGAATAGAATGAAATGTGAATTTCTCAGAACAAAGAAAAATAACCCATTATCTAACCTTAAGCTGCAAGTTGACATATCAGAAACCTTGACATGCAGCAGCAAGCCAGCTGTAGTTTCAAGATTCAGTGGGAGCGATCCCCAAAACAGATGGATGGTATTTGGTTGAAGCGGACGATACAATCATTCAATCAATCAACCATCTGAACCTAAAATGCTTATTAAGAGTTAAAAGTATTGATGATTATTTGTCGATTAAGTTCCTTTCTTCCAGCTGACAAACAAAGTGCATAACTTCCCTAAATCTAATAGGAAAAATTGACACTATCAGTCCCAACTATGATAGGTTCACTTTAAAAGTCCCAACTTTTGTTTATGCCACAACAGTCCAAATTTTGGGGGTTCTCTTCCCAGAACTGTCTCCAGCTTAATTAAGCTGCTAAATCAGCTAATTAGGACTCTTTAAACTCTTTCATTGACTTAACTTAATTAAAATAAAAGGTTATTGGATGAATTTGTATGTTTTAATTAACTATGTTAGCAGATTTAAGCTGAAGGACCCTTCTAGGAATAGGACCCTCAAAGTTAGGACTGCTACTAAAAAGTTCAGACCTTTTAAACAAATCAGTCATGTTGGAATTGCTAGTGTCAATATTCCAATCAAATAAAGGAAGGACCAAGTCTTCACAAATCTGAAGCCTGTTTCAATTAGAAGAAATGTATTTTTCATCTTCTTTTGCATTAGACAGATTAGCTGGAACTGACATAATAAACCTAAGATAAGATCTGTTCTCCTCAATCATCTAATATCTACAATGCTATATGGTAGGCACACCTTGCCCCAGTTAACAAGGTGGACTTGTTCTTTTCACGGGCACGCTAATGTGGCATGCGCAACCGTACTGGAACTGTATAGCTAGCTGAAAAAAAAAAGCTGAAGCATATAAAAGGTTACCTCTACATCAAAAGTCAAAGACATATGGAAGCTTTACTTTTTTTACACAGACGTGCGCATGGCGTGCACGTAAGCATACTCTACACTCTACAGCTAGACCTGGTCTAGATGTCTAGTCATATGTCAGATTGTCAGTGATTGAGAAGACTAATTTGGGGTGCAGGAACAGGGATCACTCGGCCAAGGATAGCAAGAAAGCTAAAAATAACTTCACAGCAAAAAAAGGGAGGAAAAAATGGCTGATATAATTTTCTTCAACCAGATAAAAGTTACCTGGAGAAAGTAGTACAGATCCTGGGCACATTGTTCATATTCCTTACGTCCAACAATGCTTACAACAGCAGCAGGCGCATTATCTGCAACGAAAAGTTCTGGTTGTTATTATCCCATAACACATGATAGCACCTAACTGTAGCTCATAGAATTTTATTGGTAACTGACCAATCATTTGCTCATAGACAAACTTTGCACGTCTGTCAGCCTCCCTCTCTTGAAGCTCAACAAATTTCTCGAACTTCTCCTTGGCTGATGATAGCTCATCCGGAAGCTGACTATGAGATGGATTCTGAGATGGGCTACCAGAAGCAGGTGGTCTTTGTCTACTGGGATGTTTTGTGATGAAAATTCCATCTGGCCAAAGTATCTGCATTTAAGTTTCTTTTTCTAAGTGTTAGTATTAGACAATGACAACAAAAAAAGTCAGCGAGCCACACAGATGCCTACAAGGCTACAACACATAATTACCCATAAGACAGTCGTTTTTGAAAAGAAGTAATGTGGATCATTAAATCTCTTCCAGTAGAAGCCCCTAGAATCTAGATGCTCATTTTATCTTCAGCCCGACCAAATTAAACTGGAGAAGGGATATGTGCAGAATTCTGAAATCTGTGCAGGGTGATGAGGCATCCCTTTCGACTGCACTGCATCCAAGCCAGATACCAAAGTCTCTCCTGCTATTTCCTCTCCTCTTCGGCCCACATACATGCCTCAACCCCATCCCACAAAAGGTAACACAAGAACACAAACTTTGCAAAAGTATATATAAATGTAATTTACTAGCATGAATCAGAATTTTGTTGTTTAACATAGATATATTAGTAGCAGAAATTATAGCAAAATCAAGCACTCAGTTGCTCAATCAGAAGGGTTTGCATGTCTGCATCCCTTTCATATTTGGGTGGCTCAAAGGTTACGTTAAAATAGTTTGGCATAAGAGAGGATGAAATTAGCTTTATAAATATATTACTAAACATGATTCTAAACCATTAAGCTAGAACTCCGGTTATTAGCAAGGACAAGTCGTCTATCTCATGCATCCAAAGAAATGGGTCTACGATTGTGGAACAACTGATTATATTGAGTTTTTTGTCGGATAAGACCACATAAAAAAGGGTGTCTTGTTGGGAAAGACCTAATAAAAAATCTTTTTGCACGGAAAGACCTAGTAAGTATAAATGTTCGTTACTCAAGACCACATTACAACTTTTCGGCAAAAAAAAACAACTTCCAGGGCTTGACTTCTTATTTTTCCTTTAATTTTTGTCGTTTTCTCATCAATTCCCCACAGGGTTTTACAAAGAGTGAATCTGATTCCGGGGAGTTGCTGCAGAAAACAACAAAAAGAAGGGGAAATAAGATGTCAACTTCAGAAAGTTGTAATGTAGTCTTAAAGAAGAAAAACATTTATACTTTTTTGGCCTTTCCCTGCAAAAAAAAAATTATTAGATCTTTCCCTACAAAACAACCTTTTTATTTGGTCTTATGTGACAAAAAAATGCTCCATATTATATTATATAGCAATTAGCATTGAACATGAATCTCTCAAGAGTAGTTGATCATTGGCAACTGGGAATAAAATTCTACCTACGTATTGCATATATACTAGAAGACAGAAGGTCACTTTACTTTTTTAACCTGACAGACAGTACACTGCATATGTAAATATACATATTTATATGTCCGGGAATTGATGGAGGACTGAAGGTTGGTTTATCTAATTTTAAAATCAGAGCAACTGAAGGTGCTTGAAAAAGTATCTGCCAGCTTAAAAAGTACTGAAGCAAAACCCCCCTACAATTCACTTGCCTTAAGGGGTTATGTTATATTTTGTGTCACATCTTGTGTCCCATCACTTGATTTAGATATGTCACCAATGTGAAATCAATCATTAATGTTATTGGATAACACGGAATGATTTGGCACAAATAGAGAAAACGGGGGATAAGACGAGACATAGAATGGAACAGAGGATGATGTTGCCTTAGCAAGTCCAAGGTCTGCGTGACTTGTAGAAATGTTAAAGGTGTGATCCCAGGTACGAGATAGGATGTTTGAAAATCCAAATCCAGGTAAGTTTACACAAGAAGTGAATCCATGAAACAGCTACCAAAAAGCTAGACATGTCGCCCAGTCGCTGTTTAGTGGTGGTGGTGAAGTGAAAAGAGCAGAGCCTTAAGTGTGTGGTCCCCCCGGAAAATACTGAAGTTTTGGGAATAGTCAACTGAGGGGAAGACTGGATAAAACTTGACAAAACGAGCAAAGCAGAGCTAATGTGTTCTCTTAAGGAAAATTAAGGGGGTTTAAACTTCAAAAACAGAAACTTCATATATTACAACACAAATTAAGTACAACTGAATCTTTTACGCTCATCATCTAGTAAAAGCAGCAATTATCTCACCTGTTCAACCCGCTTAATCCCTGACGCAACTACAGATCCTCTGCGTAAACGCTGGATCTTCTCAACTAACCAATCATCAAGTGCATCACCCATTCCCAACTGCAACACCTGTTTGGCCACCCAAAAAGCCTTCCGCCTATCAAATAACACAAAGATAGAAGAGGATAAGCTTATAAGATGAAGCAACTTACAAACCTGAACCCAGAAGATCAAAGAAAGGTAGTTTATATTGGAAACCAACACCCCTACAATACCTGATCCATGCTCCTTCCTGAAGCTGAAAAACAGCATCTACCAAATCCAATATGGGTCCACTCAGGTTTGGCGGCACCCACTGAAATCATATGAAGTCAGTCAATAAGACGATAGAGTAGCAAATAAAAGACATGAAGTACCCACTAAGGGTACAGAGTACAGACTAAATGCCAGTACACAGTAACTGTGCCAACTGCCAGCACAAACACCAGCACAAGTGTTCCTCTGCTACATTGCCCACATATTTGTTTGTCATTCAGATTCTCATAAAACTAATGATCATAATCAAAATTCCAAAACAATCAGGGACAAGTTATGGTTGTTTGTACCTCCTCAGGAAAAGTTGGATTATCAGCAGAACCCGGAAGCAATTCAGATTTCTGCTGCATATCACCTACTATTTCATTTCGTTTTCTTCCAAAATGTTGTGTAGTAGGGTCTTTATTTTGCATCCAATTGTCTGAATCTCCACCAGAACCCTCCAAAGATTTCCCATACTCTTTTACAGGCTTTTTTCTAGGTGAATTTGTGGTGCTCACATCACATTTCAAACCATCCACAGAACTACGATTCATCCCTGATGATTGATGTATGTTTTCAGATTCTGCATGATCCCTCCTAGAATTTAAGTGATTCATCTTTGGCCCTCCAAGACCTGTCCTGCTGGCGCTGTTTTCATGTGGCTTAGCTGAGATAATCCATAGCAGCATCAAAATTATACAATCAGTCAGGACAAGCATGAGAAATCTACAGTGAATAAGCATTGATTTTTAGTTAGAAATAATCCATAGCAGCAACAAAATTATACAATCAGTCAGGACAAATATGAGAAAGCTACAGTGAAAAACTATTGAGTTTTTAGTTAGAAAATAAATATTCACTAACTCCCTTTGCATATAGGTGACAACTCCTTTAGTGTCTTTTAAGCAAGGCCGTCTATTAGAATTTTCAGACTTCAGAATAACCCATAGCATAGGGTTCCATAAAGTGGAGGGCCTCAAATTTTCTATATATTCCAGATAGAATAGTAGAACCCATTGCTTTTCTCTCTTATCTCACAAGATTTGCTTAGAGTTCATTAAACCTTTTGATTGAGAAATGTCATGAGTTACACTTTATACGTTCTTTTATTATTGCTACTTGTAGGGAGGGGACTAGAGTTAAAGAGAAAGAAAAAAGGGGACAACACAAACCAATGTGCTACATACATATGTAAGAGAGAAATGGATTGTTGAGAGTAGAATTGCGTATTTAAACTACATGGTCCCACAAATATGGTACAGGGGACAAAGAAAAGGTTTCCAAAAATGAGTATGAGATGTAGCAATAATGAAATAACAAAGGAAGAATTGTGGTATGTATTAATCCTCAAAATGTTCCACTTCTCATATTTGTGGGCCACATTATTAATGATCATACAAGGCCGCCAAATTTTTGAGAAGGCCCTACTTTTTAATATATATGTATATACCAACTATTAATAGAAATGTTGACGAGAAGAGTATGTAAAATGCGGAACACAATAAATCCTCAAAAATCGACCATCAGAACAACTGCCACATTTAAAGCTTTCCAATTATGCTGGAATACTCAAAGATGAGATAGGTCAAATATATTTTACTAATAAGAAAACAATTCACCTGTCAATGTCTCAACAATGGAAAAGGCACTAGAAAATGTGTACGTCTGCACAGATCAGAAAAGCAATTAGAAACTATGATCAGGAGTAATATGTAAGAACACAGTACCAGCCCTATATATAGCCAACCTGGGAGTCAATGCTTAAGAAGTCCCACACATCAATCGATCCTGAAATTGTCGGAAGTTGCATGAGCTTCTGAGGAAAATGCAAAAACATGAAAGTGTTACAACAAATTGATACCAGTTAATCTATTACAGTACTCAGGAAAAGATGGGGGAAGGAAATGATTGAAGAAGATAAAGGTATTTGACAAAACAAACAAATCTAAATTGAGGCTGTGTGATACTTGTCCTAGACAATCTGTTGATCAAACCAACAAAAAAATGATAGGCAACGAGTCATATGGTGCAGCAAGAAGCCTGAGAATATTGTAAAACCGGAGAAGGGAACTCACAGTAAAATAAAAGAGAAATCATAGAGAACAACAAAATGGCTTCTATAATCTTAGAACAACGTCAGTAACTTGACATCGTATCGAAGTAGTAAAACAGCTAGGAACTTCAACAAAACAAGGAACAGATCCAGAGAATAGCCACATTCCTACACAAAGATTTGCTTAAGATGGAAGAAGAAAAGAAGAGAAAGTTAAGTGGAATGAGCATGAAACCTTCAAATATTGATCAAGCAATTCGCAGCGTTCTTGGATTACGAGCACATCAAGGCCAGTTGACAGAAAATGTTTTGGCGGCAAATGAAGATTATACTCTAGATATTCCTTTAAACGTCGATGTAGCTCCTCAAAATGTCGATATCTATCAAAGGCAAGCTATATTAGCAAAATGTGATGAAAGTAGTCAGCAACAATACAAAAAAGATGCCACAATCCAGAGCATCCAGCACCTTCTTTTTATCGACCAACTGTTACTTTCAGCATCGGTGACCGATATGGAATATACAGCAAATGTTTTAGAGCTACTTGTGACAATATTCGCACCCAAGACCTGGAAAGAAAGCATAATCATAAAAGTAAAAAATAAATACCATTAAAATGCCGTAGCAAGTAGCTAATGATCACTTGAGGTACCTCACATCTCAACTTGAAAAAATTATCCCCCAAGAATGTAGTTTGAGGGGAGTTAACAGACGAAGTGAAGCTTCCGGGTAATAATGAAGCAGATGAAGAAGCACTAGTTCCACTCTGAAGTCTACCCATAATCTCCGTGTCATAATCATCACTGGAGTCATCATCTTTCACAATTGGTCTCAAAGGGTCTATATCTTGTCCATCTCCCGGTAAGAAGCTTGTCCTCTGAACCTCTTGCCACAATGGCGCCTTTTCACTGCCTAATCTAGACCTTTTCCGGCCACTTTGTTGCCTATGCAATCTTTGGTACTTCCCTTTCTTAGCCCTTCTTCCCTTCTTGCCCTCTAAGCCCTCAAGTGGATGTCGAATATGAGAAACACCAGAATTCCTATTAGTTCTACCATCCCATACTTTGGTGGTTGGAGAATCTAGACCTGTTACTCTATTTTCTTCATCAGCTGAGGAGTTCTGACTACTGCTTATAGATTCTGTCTCATCCAATGCCATGAGTTTGTGCTCCTCATCATCTTCATCTGATGTAAGTGGAGGAGGAGTCAATGTGTTTGTATCAGCAAGGATGAACATGGTTTCAGATTGGGGCCTCATATTAGAACCAGGAAGACTGACACCTTTCTCTGCAGATGCAATCTTGAGTCGACTTTCTTTCTGTTCCGCAACTACTACTGAAGAATTAACAGCATCAGAACTCCTTAATGAAGGACTCTGATGAACATGATTTGCTGCTTGAGTGTCTTTACTACTGTAATTTCTCCCTTTTGACCACACACTTTCAAAATGTTCCGGTGCAAGGGCCTTCGTCTTCCTGCGAGAAAAATAATCCAGCATATCACCCCATTCTCCTCCAGAGGTAGATCGATCCACGTGACTATCAGCAGCAGCTGCAGAGCCTAAGGGAAAAGAACTCCAGGAACGAGTAGACTGAGCATCAACTGACAGCAAAGGATCCTTAGAAGCAACTTCACTCTCTACCTTCTTGCCAGTGAGCTTATCCACTGAGCTTTTAGATTGACTACCCTTAAGCTCAACAAGTTCAACACCAGTGACAGAGGGATCCGGGAATGGAGAAAAATCATCGGACGTACTTCCATTTTGTTTTGAAAGCGATGAATCATTTGCTGTTGCACCTCCTCCCTTTCCCTTCCTCGCAGACATCACTACTTGTTCAATTCTTTCATTGATAAACCTATAGCAGATGTTAAAATAATAATTGATAATCAACTAAACTTAATACGTATATGATCATTGACCCAACAACAACGAACAATCCACTGAAGATCTTATCCAAACGCGGGCACGGTAGGGGCGGATCTATTAAGGGGCCTGGTGGCATGAACCCCACCAAAAAAATCATTTTCCTTTTACGACGGAGTCCAGACATATTTCTAAAACTCGTTTAAAAGCCTTATCTGTGCTGTAATTTCATCTAATTCAACTTGTCACAGTGGTCAAACCCTTTGCACATGCCACACATGAAAGAAATAGACAAATAGTGGCAGGGTTCGATTCTTCTTTGTAAACCCAATCCCAACTTCTCCTTGCTTTAACCTTTTTCCTTCTTTTTTTCTCTTGAAGCCTTGTTTTTACTTTTATTTTTATCTTCATTTACTTTTTGCTATTTATCTTCTTTATTTTATTTTTTTGTTCATCATTTAAATGTTTTTAATTTTATGTCCAATTGTAATTCTTCAACCATTTATTTTCTTATAATATACATTTACTAGTTACTCCCTCACTCTGAAAAATACTCCCTCCGGTCTTTATTAGTTTATCCGTTTCTTTTGCACAGAGTTTTAGGAGAAATGATGTTGTGGGACATAGAAAGAAAGAGAAAAGATTAATTTATACTCCTATTAAAGTTGAATGTGTGTGTGATGGAAAGTTAGTGGTCCCATTCCAAAAATAGAAACAAAAGAAATGGGTAAACTAATAAGGGACATCCCAAAAAGGAATACGAGTAAACTAATAAAGACCGGAGGGAGTATGTAATAGTTTTGACTTTGTGCATATTTCATATATGCAAGTCTTCAACCATTTATTTTCTTACAATATACGTTTACAAATTTACTAGTTACTCCCTCGTTCATAAAAAAAAATGTAATAGTTTTGACTTCGTGCATATTTCATATATTAAATTTGATTTTTTTTAATATAAAAAATAAATTTAATCATGTAAGATATTTCATTTGCCTCTGAATTTATATTTTGTAGATATTTTCTTTTTTTTTTTTTTTTTTTTTGACAGGAAGAAAACGGATTTCATTCATAAGAAATAGCCAAACAGCACTTACAAACAATTCCTGAAAAACTGAAAATTCCAACACAAGTATATAACACCTTAGAACTAGATACATCGCAGATTTGATTAAAAACAGCCTTAATAAAAAACTTCACCCGAAGCAATACAATCTGAGAGTTCGCTCTGATTCGGCTTAACTTCCGCTGATGCATAGTCGTTTGGGTGAAAATACTTCTGTGGTCTTCTAGATTCTTATAGAGAATATAGATTGCTAGATCTCCCTTTTTCCTCAGACGAACAAAAAAACAAATTAAACACCCTAAAATAAATACCATCTTATGGATGGGATATACTTATTGGAAGCAATTAAAGGAGTTTTTGGGGCTTACCACCGGTACGAACACCAGTGGAAGCCCCTACAAAGATTCACAATGAGGCCAAGAAGAAAAGAGATGAAAGAGAAAGAAGGGTAAAGAATGAAGGAAAAACCTTCAAAAAAGAAGAAAAACCTAGCGATGGAGGCTAGGAAAAAACCCTCCCAAGGAGAAACCCTAGAGAGAAAAAACCCTCTCAAGGAGAAACCCTAGAGGGAACCAAAGGAGGCAAGAGATATTAACTTCTTATAACACTAGTATGAATGATTAAAGATATTAATCGTTAAAATTGTATGTTGAAAAGCATGAAAATCAAAGTAGTATTCATGAAAGACATGGAGTGTATTAAATTTAATATAATGAAATGGTCTCGAATAAATTACTTAAGCAATATAAAGTTTGGATTTGTGGTCATTAAATTCAACTTGTCACTATTAGTATATGTAACAAAATTAACGTCCAATATATGTATTATAGTCGTTATGTTTTTAATTGATTGGTTAGGTACGACCCCCCCCCAAAAATAAAAATCCTGGATCCCCCGGGGCACGGTATACACTGCTGAAACAGTGAGGCATTTCTAAAATACTCATATAAACAACGAAAAGAACAAAAGGAAATCTTAAATATGATCAATTTCCTCCAGTACCTTGGGTTCGCCAAGTTCAACACTGGTCGAATTACTGCACAAGCAAGAAGCTCCCGAGAAACATAACGGAAGAAAGAACACTGCAAATCTTCAGGCTTGAAAGTAAAAGATAAGAGACCATCCATTATGTGCTGCAATACCTGTGTATACATGATATAATTCATTTAAAAACATGTAGCATATTCAGGAAGCAGACCTAAACCATTGTAGCAAATTCGGGAAGCAGATATAGACCAAATTCCATCCACAAAATTAATAAAAAAAAATCGTTTTGAAAGATACACAAAAGACTGTCATGTGAGGAAGAGAATAAGAATGAAACAGGACAAAATGCCCCTACAGTAACCAATACTTCCCTAGTTATCCTGAACCCAATATATATCAAGTTTGATATTTGAGTCTAAAATCTTGATCAACACTATAGTATCTGTTACCCTAAGAAAAAACAATATAGTACCTGTATAATGTAAAGGCAACTCAACTAGAGGATGAATTCTTCCTCCTCCCACAGGGAAAATAAAGACCTACCTGTCTGGCTATAAATTTGTGCAGTAGCAGATTTATGATTGACAGAGGAGAAATGGTTATGCTGAAAATGATAGTGCTAGTCTGAAAAGACCAAGGAATTGGATTGGATATCGGAATGACCATGGAAGGAAAGGAAAACAGAATAGTTATGTTCTTCTTCACTGCTCCATAAAAGACTTTGCAAATTTCTGAGTATATAAAAATATGGACTTTGCGTTGTTTTGCAAAAATAAGGGGATTCTTAGTTTCACTGGATGGCAAGTCCATTTTAGTAATGCCAGCTAAACATTTGTATTGCATGGGAAACCATATATCACAGTATATAAATCTCTTTTAAGAAACTCAAGGTACAGATGAAGTACCTTATGTTCCGACTCAGCAGAGAATAGAAGTGGATGTAATTTGTTTTCAGCAGCCAGGACCAGTTTCAGCTCCATGTCACGTTGATCAAAAGAAAGTGATGCCAAGTTCTTTGTTATCTTTGCTTGACATATACGAAAAAGCTCCAGATGCTTGCAGATCAGATGAATTACATCCCTGCATCAAAGCATATATATTATACACTGATATTATAAAACATATCGAACTCCAATGACATAAAAACATGAAGTGTCAATGTAAGTTGATACCTCATCAGAAGATCAATGAGATTTATATTCTTCATGCGATGTGCAATTTCTCCTAGAACGCCGTTCATTAGTTGCACAAGTTCTTCTGGACCATCCCGATCAGGCGTTAGTTTGGAATACCAAAGATCTGTGACCCACTCAGAAACTATATGTCTAGTCAACTGATCAATTGCATCCTCCACAGGAGAGGAATTGACTTTCCTTCTCCATTGATCCTTCTTGACAGCAGCTTTAGGAGCATCAAGAGGCTTCTCCTGAATGACTACATTTGCAGAAGTCCTACTATTGTAAATGGCCTCTTTTCGCCGCATCTCAAAATCCAATGAAAAATAACGAAAAAGAATGACCAGAACACCCGCAACAGGCAGATTTACCCAAACTGAGGTGCTCGTCACTTCAATAAGAGTGCAAAACAATTAGTAGCTAATTCAAAATGTTCTTAGAGAACCAGAGAATATATATCACAAAAAAACGTGGTCAATTTTGCTAATAAAAATTGCGATAGCATTGCATAAATTCCAGCATCCACTACAAAGAACTTCACTATGAAACAGGAAATATGGTAAGATTACAAAAAGTTCAGGTTCTTTCAGTCAGCAGCGAGTTCCACATTGCCCATTATTAATGTCAAGTGCTCCTAAACACAATTAGGAATCAAGTGTTTATGTTGGTAACAACTTAACAGGTACAAGTGTTGAACTTCGCAATTTCACGAAAAAATAGCATTTCTGTTCAAAATGAAGCGTTAAGTATTTATACCCGTGTCAGAAAGTCCAGATTCTGACACGGGTACTAGAGTTAGAATATCCTTGGGAGTGCAGTTGTATAGATGTCAGGCGGTTTGTTTTGCCTCTCAAAACTCATTTGAATGAACTAAGGTGACCAAGTGCCAAAATCCAACAGAATGTCAGAACTTCCGAAGATGAAAGATAAGATGCTCGGCAGGGAACTCGTTTCATGTCTTGCAAAATGGGGTTCTCAGATTTCTTTCTGCTTGTTTGATATCGGCCTAAAAGCAAAATCATTCTTCTAACCAATAAAGCTCATCCTGGCGCCTCGGAAGCAAATTCCCGTGTAGTCAGCGTGTGTGTTGACTCTATCGCTAGGTTCCATAGTCCAATCTAAAGCCTGTGAGGCTGGAAGCTTCTATAAGGGGGGGTTAAGAGTAAAGCATTCCGAGGTTGGCGCATCTCGTAGAGCGTAAAGAAGCAGTGGGAACCTAAAATTTTCTCTTCCGGCTTTGATAGGAGAGAGAATCCATTCAAAAAAAATGCTGATCACCCTCTGCTGGAGGGACGACTAGAAAGTGTGTGTTAGCTCGTAAGCCAACTAACTAACTAAGCATTTTCGTAGTGAGGAAAAAAAAATCTATTTTCCTACTCATCTTATCTAACTTACTGCCATGTTCAGACTTCTGATTTGGAGACACCACAGCAGACGAAAGCCTAACACTGTAAGTAATAACTCAGTATATCGAACTACCATCTAAAGGAATAAGAGTGTTCTCAAGTTGTATTCTTAGAAAATACTCTTACTTATTCACAAAAAGAAAGGAAACCACCCGTTCCTTATATAGGCAGCAAAAAAAATTAAGGATCCAAGTTCCAACATGTTTAGGGCAGTTAAACCAATGCAAACCACTATATATGTGCTTCTATAGAAGGAATTGAGAGAGATATAGTCACTCATGTATGTTGTATCATTCTAAGGCAGCATGTGAAAGAATATAAAACTCCCTCCATGCCCACATAACAGCCCCAGTAATATATTACTCATATAAGTACCTTGATTTTTCATCTAGTACTGAATCTTTAGCAAAAACCTACTGCTATAAGTATAACCTAATGTAGAAGAGATAAAAGAGTAATCCCCTATACCCTAAAAGAGATCCTACTATAATTGCATTAATCCCCACCCATCTTAGACAGCATCAACATTCAACAAGCATAAAACTATGAAAGAATGCCACAATAGGAAGAAAAATTCAGGCGTTGCCATGTATCCTAAAACTATTAGATGATGGAACTGGGGAAATCCACAAATGGCATTTAATCCTATGCTGCACATACTCTCCTTAGGAATTGAACTCTTTACATATTAAAAGCATCTAACAGAAGTAAGTCCTCTCATATTCGAACTTTTCTATTATATCTCAAATCCATGTAATTGACCACCAGGGATTAAAATCTTGACTCATGCAACCAACCCCGTCTAACATTATTGTCATTATTGTTTTGTTATATCTCAGCAAATCAACTCATACACCCAAACATCCATTCCCGTGTACGGTATCAAATGCGAGTCTAATACAAGCACATCAGTAAAATACAAAGGGTACAAATACAACCACGGAAAATTATTAAAATGAACGCGACCAGTACCAATCTTCAATTACATAAAGCAACTCAGTTAAGATGAACTCCAATGCAGGACAGACTTGGAAACTCTATGCTCCCTCCACCACATAATATCAGTCCAGCTAACTAATTCATATTTTTATTACATTTCATGAGTCATATAACCATTTGCACTATCACTTGTTCCCAATAAAATTTACTGGTTGATTTTACATATAATGCAACAACTCACAATCCATCTGTATCACGGAAGATTCGATAAGCAGTACTAAATGGCGGTAATGGTAACGAAATCATAAGTAATTTGCGTCATACAAAAAACAGTGAACTTACAGGACATGAGATAAGAAAGACCAACGACACATATCGAAAGAATGACAAGTCGCTTCTTTGCTTCATCTACTAGGTCACGAGCAGTCACCAACTGCCTCTGCGAACTCATTTTCTCTCACTTCAACTATGAATCCAATTGATTTCTCAATTGAATTCCATTAAATCTCGATTACATTCCGGTAACATCTCTGAATTAATCAATACAATATCATAAATGCAAAATGCTGTAAAATACGAGCAATTTGCTCATAATCAAAACCCTCAATTGATACAATCGAACACAAATTGATATCGGAAAAATAAAAATTAGGGCAAAAAGCGATGAAATCGAAGAGAGAAATGAAGATTTTGTCGATTCTAATTAAAGAAGAATAGTTGATTGAGGGAAAATCGTATTTAATTGATCCACTTCAACGCGTCGACCGTTAGGTTTTGACGTATCGATCTCTCTCTCTCTCTTCGAGTGTATGAATTGCGAATTAAGAATTGGGGATTTGGCGGAGAATTTCAACTACCCAGTGTGTGTGAGTGTGCAAGCTGATTTTTGTTTATTTTTCCTCTAGCCCTGTTGGAATGCTTCTCTTCTTACATTAGGAGGTCCAATTCATCATTCGTGTGAAATACATAGACCAACTTACATTTGAGACTACAACATGTTGCACTAAGTAATCGATCAACAGTGCAACACACATGCAGGTTGCAACATTGTGACCCATAATTCATCCCCAAAACCCTTTTCTGCTATGCGTTAGGTGGCTGACCTTGGAAGTACTCATCCACAAACTTAACATGTGATTGTATGATTATTTTGATGTCATTTGTAACACCCGAGCCCTTCATGGTCTTTTAGTTGTCATTGAATACGCATCTAGTCAGGACCAACAACGTCCCCTTCAATCAACATATGTCATGTTGACACATTTTTTCTTCTTTTTTTTAGAGGTGACACATTTTATCTTTACTCATGGGCTTCTCTATGAAATTTCGAATAAGGTTATCCATTCCAAGTAAGTATCTTTATGGATTATAATTTGGGAAATTTGTCAATAAATACCATAATTTGGGAATTTTTTTGAAATAACTACCTATGTTGTCTGAAATTTTATATAAATACCAAGGTTGACTAATTTTTTTTGAAACACTACTACTTAACGGAATCTTACAAAAAACGTTAGTTTTGCTCCGTTAGTGGTACCTAAAATTACGATTTGTGCCCTTCCCCCACCACCACCACATCAACTACCACATGCAACAACCATGCTTGCCACCGTTGCACCCACCACCACCACCATCCCCACCCACCCAAAAATCGACCCACCCACAACCACAATCAACTATAAAACCACCACCACCTCCACCTCCACCCACTCCAAAATCATCCCACCCCACCCCCTAACCAACTACGAAACCACCACCACCTCCACCCACCAAAAAATCGACCCATCCTACAATACTAACCAACTACGAAACCATTACCATGTCGTAATGGTGGTTAGGAGAGAGAAGGGAATCACAAGGATAGTGAGTTTCGTGGGAATTTTTGGTGGTGGTGGTGGTGGTGGTGGTGTTAGAGATTAATGAAAGGTAAGAAGGTAACTTTACATGCCACTAACGAATCAAAACTAACGATTTTTTGAAAATTTATCAAGTGGTAGTGATTCCAAAAGTAATGGCAGAAAGTTGGTATTTATATAAAATTTCAGACAATTTAGGTATTTATTTCAAAAAAGTGCCCAAAGTGTGGTACTTGTTAACAAAATTTCCTTATAATTTTGAACCATACATGTACATGCAAACATATAGTCCTACGAAAAGTTAGTGTATATATATATATATATATATATATATATATATATATATATATATATATATATATATAGTTATCGGATGTCAAAAAGGCACGTGAACAAATTTAGGTGTTTACACCTTCTACTTGGCTTGGTGGTACTCCACGAATTATCTAGATATATGTCTCATGGTCTGCTACATATCTTCTTCCTCTTAACAAAGGAGTCTGAACCAAACCCATCTTAAGTATTACTCTCTCCGTTTCATTTTAATCTACACACTTTGACATTTTACACTATTCACAAATTTCACTTTGACCATCATTTGTGATTTATACGCGGATGAAATTATAGTCATGTGGGATCTTGTTAGATTCATTATAACATGTATTTTATTAATATGTACTTTTTATAATTTTTACAAATACAAAACTAAAGATATATGTCCTCAAAGTTTTGCATTGGCATGCGTGAAAAGTGTAAGTGTGTAGATTAAAATAAAACGGGGGGAGTATGGTTTATGGAGGTCATGTGCTAGTGTGCTACTCTGGTAATTATAGACCCTTTTGTTTACATAATAATAATAATAATAATAATAATAATAAAGTGGTATTAAGTTACTCATGAATCACAACAATATCAATTTCACTTTAAAAGATATCATTAAAATTTAATAAAATCGACAGTTAATCCAAACTCAATCTTATCCAACTCATTTGCAAGGGGATTGTTAAACGTCGCCCCAAAATTACTTAAAATCGCCCCAAATTTATTTTTATAGACTATTTCACCCTTCCTCTTTTCCACACCACCCACCATCACCTGCCACCCCCTACAACCACCCGCCATCACCTACCTCACCACTGCCACCCACCACCTCCTCCACCACCCACCTGGAAGCCGTCGAATTTTTTTTAGGACCATGGAGCGAACGTTTGGCTGGACGTTCGCTCCATGGAGCGAACGTCCGAGCCAAACCTTCGCTCCATGGAGCGAACGTCCGAGCCAAACCTTCGCTCCATGGTCCTAAAAAAAATCCGCCTCCTTCCAGTGGCTGGTGGGTGGCTGTGGCGATGGGGTGGTGGTGGCAGGAGGTGGATGGTGGTGGAGTGAGGTGGGTGGTGGTGGGTGATGGTGGGTGGTGGTGGTGGTTTAGGGAAAAAGAAGGAAAAGGTTAGAGATGTAATTTCATCTTTTTTGGGGCGATTTTAAGTACTTTTAGGGCGATGAATAGAAGTTCAGCATTTGCAAACATGAATGATTCACTAGTGTAGACAATAGACCTGGTTAATGTCAGAATTATCTCAGGATATGTTTCATATCATTGTGAGTTTTCAGATTGAAATTATATGATGATATTACAAATCACGTGATATAGGATGCATATTCATAAAAAATAGTCAAGCTTGTTCTTTCCATATACATCTTGACAATTTTGTTTTAAAAAAACCACTTATATTGGTTTTCATATTTCTATATTTATTTTTTCAAAAAGCTGAATTTTGGAAAAAAAAAATTATGAACAAACCCTTCAATTTCTCATATTGTATGCTTAACCAGTGCATCATGTATAGTAAATCATAGAACTATTGCATGAAAAAGAGGGCATGGTTTGATATATCTTTCCTTATGTCTTTTGTTTTGACTTATATTTTAGCTTTTCACGAGACTATTATTAAAAAAATTAGATATAAAAAAAGAGATTAAAACTGTAACATTATCATACACACATGAACAGACTTACACTACTTTTCCACATTACAACATACATTTTATATACTTCATCCGTTATGAAATAATAAGTGAAACATTTATCACAAAAAATTCTCACACATAAAAGAGATAAGTGTTTCATTTATTTCAAAATGGAGGAAGTTTGTATTATTCTACTTTGAGACCTAACTATTCTGAATTTGCACAAACTAGTACTAACATGCATGAGTATCAACAATTTTTCATTAATTCCTTCCATCAAAGGATAAGCTTCATGCTGATCGAATCATACTTTATCATTGAACTTTATATAATTAAGTGAAAGTCAAACTATCAAGTACTTCTTTACGTGTTTTTACTTGCAACGTTTGAGTTTGCACAAGAACTAAGGAAATGAGAGAGATTAGTAGAGAACCTCATGTGCCTAGAGAAAGAAAGAGAGAACATATTTATGAACATAGAATCGTTGCAAGTAATTGAGAACAAACAAAAGTGTGAAATGCTACAAGTAAAAACAATAGACGAAGTATTACTCCCATCCTCTTTTATACTTAATTCTTCGACCACGCAAATTGCAACCCATATTTGCCGAACACCGTCCGTATTTATATTGTATTTTTTTCTTCTTTATCCATCCCCTACTTATTGTTCCTACATAATAACCACCACACCCGTTAGCCCCCAACCCCGGTAACCCCCAACCACCATCCACCCCAACTCCCACCGGTAGCCCCCACCCCACCATCCATCCCCCTCCTTTCCCCTCTTCGCCCCTGCCCCCCTCCTCTCCCTTCGTCCCTCCCCCCGTCCCCCACTCTCTCCCCCTTCACTACCTTCGCAACGGTAGCACCCCACCCCCGCCATGATTTTCGATTCTACCAATTTCAAATTTTTTCTAGTTCACCATGTAATCGAAAATCATTTGTGAATGGAACCGATAATTTTTCTACTTTACGGGAAAAAAAGGTCGGTTCCGCCACGTGAGAACGAAAAAATAGTTCGATTTATGTTTTATATTTTTGAAGTAAAAAAAAAAATACAAATACGTATGAAAATACGAACGGTGTTTAGTAAATACAGGTGATAAATAGCAAGACCCTTTTTTATAAAAAAATATATTATCTTCCTATTTATTATATAATCTTGTAATAATCATTTCTTAGTTTTAAAATTGGAGCAATCAAGTATTAACAACCACTAATGTAGTAGTAGAGTTCATTATACAGATTTGGTCCCCATGGATTTGGTCACCTGCCTATGGCGTGACACTCATTGACAGTCATTGACAGATAGACGAAATTGCGGCACAACTTCTAAACCTTCTTCTATTGGGCCCCATTTCCCACCCCAGATTCACTTTTCCTTTTTATAATCCATTCCCTTAAAATTCCCATCCTCCTGTATGAGTTGGCCAAAAAAGCACGTCAAAAAGCCGTCAAACTGCCATAATCACGCTACTACTCATCCTTCCTTCCCAAAATTAAAATTAAAAAAATTCACAACAACGACAACAAAACGACATCGTTCCCTCCATCCCTTTCTCACCGTTTTTCACTTTTCAGAATTCAGACACTATAATATATACTTCCTCTGTTTTCTAGTTGATACGTTTCCTCTGACTATAATTGCCAATGCACTTTTTTGAACTTTTACTCCCTCTGCTTTTTTTTATTTGCTACATTTGTTTCCTTGGGAATGAAGCCACTACTTTGACCAATTATTTTGATTATTTTATAAGTAAAAATATAGTCATGTGTGATCTTGTTAGATTCGTCTCGACGTGTAGATTCATAATATCAAATTTTTATAATTTTTACTTAAGCGAAATAAGAGATATTAAGAGTTAAATAATGCTTTGAAAACCGTGCAAGTCAAATGTAGCAAATAAAAAAAAGCAGAGGGAGTATATCTTTAATTATATCAATAAGTAAAAATTTTAAAAAGTTGATATTTGAAAAATATACATTGAATATAGTTTCCATTTTCATTTTGGGTGTCCCAAAATATAGTTCCCATTTCCATATGTAGTTCCACATTTTTTCGTAATTTGTTTAGAAAAACCGTGTTCCATCATTTATTTGCTTCTTGAATTTTGTTTTTTGCTTTGTTTATTCAACCCAAGTGTTACAGTTAATGCTCTTTCACCAATTATTCTCCATTCTGTCTCCCAAAATCATCTTTTCCCATACAACATTTATTTAAATAAACAAAAAATCTTTACTATCCCTCTTATATTCTACTTGCATAAATTACCGTGAAAAAAGGGAAATGTAAACTATATTTTAAGACGGAGGGAGTATCAAAAGTCAGAACGAGTCATGTAAAAAAAAGGAATTCCCAAAATTAAAATTTTAAAAAATTCACAACACCAACAACAAAACGACATCGTTCCCTCCATCCCTTTCTCACAGTTTTCACTTTTCAGAATTCAGACACTATACTCCTCCATAGTATAGTTAAATTAGTAACCCACTGTACTAAGAAAAAGCAATACACAAAAAAAACAACAACAACAACAACGTCTCGCAACTTCACACACTCACTCACTCACATTTTCTCTCTCCTCACTTTTTTACGAACTTTAAGGTTTTTGATTTTTCTCTCTCCTCCGCGCCGATGTCTACGCCGCCGCCGGAAATTGCGCCGCTGATTCCGGCGGATAACGTTACAGTAACGGCGGCGCCACCTGCACCGCCGACAGGAGAAGCAGCCGCCGTTCCACCAACGGCGGAAACGGCGTCGTTTCCGGTAACGCCGTCTTCTGGTTCGGGAATGCCGAGGCAAACTTTGACTGCTTTGGTAGTTGGAATTGGGCTTGGAGGGTTAATTGTTCTTATTGCTGTGGGTATTTTCGTCTTTTTTAAGCGGAGGAAGCGAATGAAGGAAGAAGATGAGTTAATGTTGCCTACTAAACGTATGATTTCTGTTAATTACTTGATTTGTGTGTTTTTTTGGGGTAATTAGTGGAATGTGTTATTTGTTTGTTTTTTGAAGTACAAGGTCGGATTTAAAGTCATACGACATCTACGATAAACCTGAAAAACTAGCAAATAACTATCAAATTGATTATAACATAGTTTAAATAATATGGCAAAACCACCATGTTGTTTGTTTGTTTATTATTTGGTTTTTTGCTGTTTTTTTAATATTTAATACTATTTGGTTTTGTTTTTGTGATTTTTTGATTTGTGAAGTTGTCGTTATTAATGAATTCTCTGACTGATCTGATGCACAAGTATTTTAAATTAGAAATGTGATTAACATTGTTTGGTTTGGAATTTGTAATGTTAATTTGACCGAAGTATTTTAAGTTGGTGTTGATTTGTTTCGGTTAAATAATTGATATGTTTTTGAACTTGTAGATTGAATTTTTTTTTGAAGGTGTACATTGCAGATGGTGGTTTTTATAATTTTTATTTTTGTTGGGGGTTGAACTTGTAAATTGAAAGTTGAATTTGATAAAGGCGTAGTGTGATTCGAACTAAGTTTATGTGAGTGGGCAAGTTGAATTTGATGGAGGCGTAGTGTGATTCAGATTAAGTTTGAGTGAGTGGGCAAGTTGAATTTGATGAAGGCGTAGTGTGAATGTGTGATCCATTATAGTAAGTATTTTAGATGTGTTAATCAAGGAGTTGGCTTGGGAAATGTCGGTTGAGGGGGGGTCGATTTCCTTGTTGCATAGCTATCTTTTAGAGGGTATGTTGCATATTTGCCTAGTGAAGGTGAATGATGCGCTTTTGAAGACAAGTATACATTCGTGATGCAGGGGATCCTTGACTTTTGGTATTTTGTGGCTTGTGTTCTTTTATTGTAAGGCCTAGTGCAGTTTGCTGAACTATTTTGCAAACTACATACTTGTTTTCTGAAGCCTATGAACTATGAAGTACGAAAACCTTGGGACATGAGATTTCCTGTTTCTGAAACGTTTTAGTTCCCGAAAACCCTACCCCTCTTTGTGCTGAGATTTCTTGTTTCTGAAACGTTTTAGTTTCCGAAAACCCTAGTCCTCTTTGTGCTGAGATTTCCTGTTTCTGAAACGTTTTAGTTCCCGAAAACCCTAGCCCTCTTTGTGCTGATGAAGTTCGAATATTGATGGATATTGAGGTTTATTTGTTTCCAAAACGTCTCTGTTGCTAAATCCCGACTGTTTCCGTGCTACATAGACTGGAGCTATGCGAAATTACCGGGCACTTTTAGACAGCAAAAGGAGCAAACTTGATGAATGTTACACAGATGCATGATTATGATGTTCATGAATCCTAGCAGCATATCATTGCATCAGAAAGTTATCCATTTCCTCTGTTCTTTCATGCTACTTGTAATCCTGTTTCCATCATGAAGCCTCATTTTGTCATACTAGGATGATAAAAGTAGACCTATGTGGTGGGAAAATTGACAGCTTCCCACTTCGACTCGTGGAAAGCTACTTAAGGAAGATCTGCAGTGTGTATATCTCTTCTGTGATTGAAGATTGAAGAGGAAATTTCTTTCCTTGCTTAAATTTGAAGCAATAAAGGGCCAAAGCACTGATCCACTCTTTGTGAGATATCTGCTTATTAGTTTTTTTTGTTTTTGTTTTCCTCCCCTAATATGCTATATTGTAAAGGAAAGCAGCAAACCCTATGGCTAGTTTTACATCATGCGGATTTTTTTTTTCTATGTGGGCATTTTAATTATTAGAAATAGACATTGATGATCAATGGAACCCATCTTTGCAATTTCAGTGTTTTTCTTAATGGTCTACTTGTAGTGGGTGAGTTACTCCTTGGGTATATGTATCAATCTCCATATCATGTCACCCTGGTAGCTCCTCATTGTTGGATTATTCTCAACACTTCTATATCCAGTTTTCCCCTTGCAGAATTTCGAAAGATGTGTAAGACCTAACTTCAAGGCCATATTTTCTGCAGTTTACAGACAAATATCTTAAGCAGCAATCTGTTGTTCGGATTGGAGGATTAACTTCTTTCTTAATGTTCAATCTCAGTCTCTTTTGAGTTACTTTTTTTTTGCATTTCGTTTTTGGTTTTTACTCACCTTTTTGATCTACTTGTAGAATGATTACTCGTCACTCTTATATTCTGGTTAGCTTTAGGCATACATCTCCTATGGAGCCTTTTTGACACTTTTGCTTCCTGTTAAATTGAGGGTTAAGATAGGGGTATTATGGTTTCTTCAGTGACTTTACTCAAAATTACTTGTTGTTATCATGAACGTTTCTTAGGCCTTACTCAGTCATCATGTGATCATCACCTGAACTGACTTTGTGAAACTCACTCTTCCTAGCATATATCTTCAAGTTTCTCTCACTGGAAAAGGGTATTTACCGTAATTTCTCCTGAACCCCAGTGATTGTACTTAAGATGATGTTAATCCTTCCTAGTCAGTTATAGACTCTCAACATAACTGGTATCTTATAGGTGTCAGTGGGACATTGTGACACTCACTCTTCTTGTCATGTCTCCGGATGTTTGTCTCACCTTCTGGTTATCTTATCAATTAGCATCATGATTTTCATATTATTGTTCGCTTCTGTAAGTTTTAGAAGCTTGCCGTTTAGAAGTAATGGTGTATAGATATGATGTGCGTAATAAGAAGGGCATGACAGTTCTACGCCAGTTTCAGAAATGAACATGCAATTTTTTTTGTTTTGTTTTATTTATTTTTCCTTTTTTTTACATGCTGTTCACACTAGCTTATCAGATTGTTGACTTTCTGTAGATAATCCTTATGGTGGACAAGCCCAACAGTTCCAGCATAATGTGCCTCCGTCTAATAATGATGTGGTTCATCAGCAACTTAAATCTGATTCTTTGTCTGGACCACAATCACAAGGTGCTGTTGTACCAATACAACCTTCAACAAGTAGCAGCTTGGGCTCAGAGAAATCGAATTCGGCACAGCCACCTGGGATGTCATTGCCTTTCCCAAATGGCACATTTACTTATGAAGAATTGGCTTTGGCAACAGATAATTTTTCAAGTATCAATCTTCTCGGTCAGGGTGGTTTTGGATATGTCCATAAAGGAATCCTGCCTAATGGTAAGGAGATTGCAGTCAAACAGTTGAAAAGTGGAAGCGTGCAGGGGGAGCGCGAGTTCCAGGCCGAGGTTGAGACAATAAGTCGTGTGCATCATAGGCATCTTGTTTCACTTGTTGGACATTGCATTTCTGGAGATAAGCGAATGCTTGTCTATGAGTTCATTGCTAACAAAACCTTGGAGTTCCATTTACATGGTCAGTTATTTTTGTTTGGCATCTATTTTGACATTGTGATCTAGCAAGCGCAATTTTAAGCTTAATTTTTTTCAAAATCTCGAACCTTGCTTATCTTATAGCATGGCTATATTTTTGTCAGTTATTTAGTTTGGCTATGGAAATTATGTGGTCACGTGAAGCAAGTAGCAATTTAGGGTAGAATCTTAACTCATAAGTTATGTAGCAGTGTTAGCTTTGCAGCCTTCTTTCTAAATGTTTAACTTGTTCTTGGAGAACTTCATTTCCCCCTTCCCTTACACTGGCGTTGGAGGTTAATTTAATGTAACATGTCCTTTTGACTGTGAAAATTGTAGGTGGCTATTTTATTACTAAATTGATGGAGACCTTCTTATATGCTTCAAAATACACCTTATATTTGGCAGGGAAGATGGTTGTGATGAAAGTGTGCTTATTTATATTGTAGCACAGTGGTTCTTTATCATTGTACAAGTCCATATCTTTTCAGACCTTTCCAGGCTTAGCAGGTTATAGCATACTGTAATGTCGTATCATTATTGATGGTCTTCTCTTCTTTTTCTTTATCATTCTCATTTAATAATAAATTACACCTTGTAATTTAAAAGTCCTTTTGGCTTTTTCAATAATTTTTAATTTTTAATATTAGTAATTCTTTAATATCAATGCAATATTGAATGTCACTCTATAACATCAAAGTAAGATTATAGGTTATTTTTATACTAGGAATGCAATTTTGTCTATTTACCTCCCAAATGCAATTTTGACTAAATTTAAATAAATTCTTATATGTGTAAGTGGTAAAAATTTCTTATATATTGAAGGGTAGTTGTTGAAGTTCAGTAAGTCAAAAGGCCAGGGTTCATTTTTGAACCTTTAAAATTTTTTCTTTTTCACGCCTCATGACATCTTTTAATGAAGTCTACCACTGTTGTAGAAGGAAAACCACATATGAGTTGGGAAACAAGATTGAAGATTGCTTTGGGTTCTGCAAAAGGATTGGCATATCTTCATGAAGACTGTAAGTTCTTTAATGCTCATTTAGTCATTTGGAAGTATGGTGAATGTCTCTTGGGGACATTGATAGTTAGGATGCTGACCTTTGGCTGAATTAATGTTAATGCAGGTCATCCAAAAATCATTCATCGAGATATCAAGGCATCAAACATTCTTATTGATGACGAATTTGAAGCAAAGGTAAGGAACTTCATGTTAGCCAATTGGTTAATTGAATTTACCTTCTACCATTACTTTTGGTACCTTCAAGTTCTATTTTGAATTTTATGTTGCATTTCTGAGGATACACACTACTGTGCCGAAGATTTAGACTTATTCGTGTGGTTTCTGAAGTGCTAATTATCTACTTCTTCGTGCTTCCAGGTTGCAGACTTTGGACTGGCCAAGTTTTCTTTTGACACAGATACTCATGTATCTACCAGAGTTATGGGAACTTTTGGGTGAGATCAATATATTACTGCCTTACATCTCTATTGTGATGTCAACTTCATCAATGACTAATTTGTTATGGTGACCTGCAGTTACCTAGCTCCTGAGTATGCCTCAAGTGGGAAACTCACTGAGAAGTCAGACGTCTTTTCCTTTGGTGTTGTACTTCTGGAGTTGATTACAGGACGTAGGCCAGTTGATAAAGCTCGTCCCTTTATGGATGATAGCATGGTTGAATGGGTGAGTTTCTTTCTCAACAGGTTTCTCAGGTTGTAATGCATGAGGGGAATTCATTACTTCTGTGCTACAAGGAGACAGTAAATACAACTTTGAATTGCACTAAAAATCTATGGTGTCACGTCAAAAAAAAAAAAAAAAAAAATCTACGACGTCCAATTATAATTTTTGTCCAGAGTCTAGAAATGCAAGTCCTTGTGGTGCAACTCCTTAATTTCGTTTATTGATCGTGCATGATGGACTAGATTTAACTGGCTCTTTCAATTGCTTGGGTTTCTTATCTAGTGTGAAGTTGTTGACAGTCATTGCATATAAAAAGCTGATTCTGATTAAAAAGGGGTCTAAATTAATAACTTAATGTAATCCGACCCCAGATCCAACCATCAGCTAGCAAATAATATCAAATGATGATAAGATATCCAAGTTTGAAATTTAAAAGGCAAGTAAATTCCAGTTCTCTTGATGATCACCAAAAGGCACTAGGTGTTTTTGTCAATTCTTGAAGTAGTGGACTGTGTTAGACCAACTTTTTTTATGCTTTGTCTGCTCATGATTACAGCATATTTCTTTTCCCTTCTCTGATATCAAATGACTTGTGGATTTTGATGAACTGGTTGTTTCATGTTGAATTTGTAGGCAAGGCCCCTGCTAACACAAGCTCTAGAAGGTGGAGGCTTCCATGAACTTGTTGATCCTAGATTGGAGGACTATAACTCCTCTGAGATGGCTCAAATGATTGCTTGTGCTGCAGTATGTGTCCGTAGTTCTGCAAGGCGACGGCCGCAAATGAGTCAGGTAAACGAGCTGGGATCTGGAATAGATGTGCTTTTAATACTCTGCCTCAAATTTGAGCTAAACTTTGTTTAAATGTTCCCTGAGTAGGTCCCCATTGTGCAGGCAACTTTGTGGTTCTGCATAAATATTTGATTGGTTTGAGCATAAATATTTTCAACTCCTGAAGTCAATAATTTGAGCATTTGCATCTGATGTCCACCCTTGACTTTCTTACAGGTAGTAAGGGCTCTGGAAGGGAACTTGTCTGCTGAGGATCTGCTGAAAGAAATTGCACCAGATAACAGAGCATTCCACGGAAGTTCAGATTACGACTCTAGTGCCCAATACAAGCAGGATTTGAAGAAATTCAGGAAGCTTGCTCTTGAAAGCCAAGAACAAAGTACTGGTGAGTACAGTGTATTCACCAATGAGCATGGTGTGCCCCCGTCAACCTCGAGTACTGAAAATCAACCTGATGATACGCAGGAGATTGAAACTGGGAAATCTAAAACAGGCACCACAGGTGTTCTTGAAATTCCTGTTGAATAGATTTAACTTTGGATCTAATTGAAGCTAAATTCATTCTTTATGATTTCGTATATTATATATTAGAGTTAGGTGTACAAAGAAGTTTTTTGTTGATCTTAGTCTTACTATTTAACATGGCAAAGGCCATTGTATTATTGTATATGTTCTGATAAGCTTGAGAGTTCAGACTTAACTAGTGTACCACCTCGATTCTTTTCTTACTAGACTTACTGAGCACAGGAATTGCATATTTTCAGAAGTTTATCATGCCTATCGTCGCTGTAATCCTATGTCGACTTGGCAAAACTGACTTGATTGGAAATCCAATTTTGAACTGAACTTGCCTTGAATAATATAGAGACGAAAAGGACCCAATTCGAGTATGACCCGAACATCAATATTGTACCTATATTTTTCGATTTAATGTTTATATTTACTCGAAATGACTTGAAAATTGCATACCCGAATATAACCTGAACTAGATGAATTCAACTCGACCACAAACCGAATTAACGAAATGACAAATTTGGAAAATCCTATTTAAATGGAACCCAATAACCCATATTAGACAACCACCCACCAACGTTTACCGGGTGTGCCTTTTCTTGTGCATACAGGCCTACGGGTGTACGTTTGTGTGTTCGTTTTTTATTATACGACAGCACAACAATGAGAGTAGATCACTAAAATCTGGTCATTAGATGAGAGAAACATTGATATGCAATATAGAATTCCGAAAGAGAACATAATTTGTAGTAACCAATTGAGGAAAACACGATTTCATACCTGTTTTACTATAATCTAATTTAACAGAGCTCTCTGCCAGTAGTTGAGTCCTGCATACTTGACTTGTTCTTCATTTATTCTAATCACTTGTAAATTATGAAAAAAAGTCAAACTGAACATATATCATGAACTACATGATCTGAAAAAGTTAGCAAAATAAATTTGTTCTTGGAAATATGTTCTACAATAAGATTCCTAGTTTTTTGATCATCTTAGTTCTTCAACTATGTAATGTTGGTCATTCAGAGCCTCACTTTGTTAGCTCTTTTTGTATAAAAAAGAGTGGCTCTTACACTAGCAACAGCCTTTACAGAAACAATCTAGGTCTCATGTTTTTTAATCTGACTTCTGAATCATCTCTGAAAGGCTTTTCTAACTTCACTGCTGGTGAAGGTCTTGACAAAGTACATGCTCTTTTCTACTGTAGGGGTGACTTAAAACATTCAGATTGTCGCGACTGTGTTGAGACTGCGACATCAAGGATTGTCTTTGAGTGCCCCAATGAGAAAGAAGCAATCATTTTCTTTGAGGAATGTACGTTTCGTTTTGCCAACCGCTCTTTTTTCTCCATTGAGGAAGAAGAACCAAATGATTGGTCTTACAGTGAAGCAATGGTTTCTGACAAAGATGAGTTCAATCAGGTACTTACAGCTGCAGTGAGTAGGCCAATTAATCAGGCTGCTTTTAATGCTTCTAAAGGAGGTTTCGCTACAGGAATTACGACAAATTCTTCTGCGAATATGACATTGTATTGCCTTGCACAATGTACACCTGATATTCTTGGTATCCCATGCCATAAATGCCTTGTTGCAGCACTTGGGAATCTTGTTGATGAAGGGAAAACGAAGATGAGTCTTTTCATGCCTAGTTGTCAGGTTATGTATTCTCTTGCTCCTTTCTTCAATATCAGAAAACAGACACCAAATTCTTCACCATTTTATCCTACAACTGATTCTCCTCCAAATGTACCGTATACTCAAGTTCCGTCTGTGTCTCAAAGTAAGTAAAAATGACTCATTATGCGTGCTGCTCACTACTTTGATTTGATGAGCTAAACATTTTCATACGAATTCTAACTTTTTGTTTTGTTTTGGACAGGAAAGAGTAAACTGTTCATTGCTGTAGGAGTTGCTGCTGCTTTAGGATTGCTTGTGTTTCTTTTTGCTGTTTGGTTTTGGTTGCGTAAGAGAAAGGCGAGTGAGGAGCACAAACAAGGTATGGTGGATTTTGGTTTCTGCACTCTTTGAATACTATGGTAAAAATGATCTGCTTTACTCCATGTATATGATTCACATAGATGGAAATCGTTTTGTTCGTTTCTTTAGCTAATTGTACTATATATAAACTCTATTAGTATTAACTCGCTCAGAAAACAGTCACAAATATATATATGAAGGTAAATTCATTGATCAAGCAGCAAAATTTCATGTCCTGGCCTTTTTTTTTCTTTCATTCTCCCACTTTTCAGATGAGTCCTTTGTTGGAGAAATCCAAGAAATTTCAAATAATGTGCATAGCACATTTACATATGAAGACTTAGCTTTGGCAACCGAAAACTTTTCCAGCGTCAATCTTGTTGGTCAAGGTGGTTTTGGATATGTCTATAAAGGAATCTTGTCTAATGGCAAAGAAATTGCAGTCAAACAGTTGAAAACCGGAAGTTCTCAAGGGGAGCGCGAGTTTCAGGCAGAGATCGAAACAATTAGTCGTGTGAGTCATAAACATCTTGTTTCACTCTTTGGATATTGCATCTATGGAGATCAACGTATGCTTGTGTATGAGTTCATCCCAAACAAGACCTTAGAGTTCCATTTACATGGTAAGTTCTTTATTTAAGCATCTAACTATTATGATACTCCCCTCTGTCCCCCGGAAGATTTTTTTTTTTTACCTTCATATCATCCGAAACACACTTTCAACCATTAATATCGTTATTATTATGTTTTGATAAAAAGTATACAAGTTGATGTATTAAGCTAGAATATATGGACAATGTATATATGTGAATTCTAAAAAAAACAGATAGAAAGTTCTTTTGGGTTGTTGATCCTATCTCATGACCTCGTTGGAGTGAAATCTTCGTAGGCGAAGGAATAGAACCTATGAGTTGGGCAACGAGGCTGAAAATTGCTTTAGGTGCTGCGAAAGGATTGGCTTATCTTCATGAGGACTGTGAGTGTTTTAGTGGACTGTACTGCTCATGTGATCGTTTTTATTTTCCTTTCATAGAATAGAAGTTTATGTTTAGCTAGAAAAATGTATTTGCAGGCCATCCAAAAATCATACACCGAGATATCAAGGCTGCAAATATTCTTATTGATGATCAGTTTGAAGCAAAGGTAAGAAACTTCATCCTAGCTGAGTGATAACTTGAATTTCTGAACTTCAAGTTTAATTACATGTTTTGATGACCTATCGATCCATATATTTGTGTGCGTATTATCTAAGCTACTCAGACTAGGATACTGTTGTTGGACAGATGGAAGTGTCCAAGTATCAGACTCGGCTATCTTGAGAAAATATACATGATTTTGACCCAAAACAAAGTGTCAAAGTGTCGAGGATTTAACAGACATACTTAAAGTTAACTGAAAAGTCGTTACAATTTCCTTTAGACTTGTGCAAGTGATTCTTTAGAGTAGTCTTCTCATGCATTATTATTTTGTTCTTGATCATGTCTCCAGGTTGCAGATTTTGGACTCGCGAAGTTTTTTTTAGACACAGATACTCATGTATCTACTAGAGTAGTGGGAACTTTTGGGTAAGATCAATACTTGACCGTTTTTTCTCTGTTCTGGTGTTGAGTTAGTTTATCATTAGCTAACTATTTATTGAGGTAATCAATTTGCAGTTACCTAGCTCCAGAGTATGCTGCAAGTGGGAAACTTACTGAGAAATCCGATATATTTTCCTTTGGGGTTGTGCTTCTGGAATTAATTACAGCATGTCGACCTCTTGATAGAGTTCGTCTCTTCATGGTTGATAACATTGTTGAATGGGTGAGGTTATTTTCTTTGCCATTGAAACATTTCTTGGGTTCAAATTTTTTGTGATTTCTGCTTATGATTTTCCCTACGTTGAAATCGTAGGCAAGGCCTTTGTTAACACAAGCTCTTGAAGGTGGAAGCTTTAATGATCTTGTTGATCCTAGTTTAAAAGATTATATTCCATGTGAGATGGCTCGAATGATCGCGTGTGCTGCTGCATGTGTTCAGGTGTCTGCAATACAAAGGCCTCGAATGAGTGAGGTAAATGCCTTATACTCAAAACACATCTGAATCAGGGAAGATAATATACAGGAGATAATATATTATCCCAACCCTTATAGATTTGACATCCATGATCCAATCACAACCATCACTATTATGACACTCCTGAACTTCCTTTATGACACTCGCTGCACCTAGGCCAATAGTTTAGGGTGCTTTTGCTACTAGTCAAAGTTGGTGGTGTCTAGTGTTGGGTGTACCTGCGCCATAGTCTGTGGTGTTGAGACCAACTTTGCCCAACTTTTCCAACAATGTTATATGCGATTATTAATTCCGGACTGAAGCCTACACAAACTTTATGTCATGTCCCCAAAATTTTGTTAAACTTCTTCTGAACTTCCTTTTATGAGGATGACCTTGTGGCTCTGCATATATCACACAGGTAGTACTAGCTCTTGAAGGGAACTTGTCACTTGAGGATCTGTTTAAAGAAAGCACTGCAGATAACAGAATGTTAAACGGAAGTTCAGATTACAAGTCCGGTGTTGAGCACAAGGAAGCTCTTCAAAGCTATGCACAAAGTACTGGTATGTACAGTGCAAACACAAGTGAGGCCATATCTACATCGAGTAATGAAAATCAACAACATACACAGGAGATAATGAAACTGGGTATTATAAACAAACCGCGGTGAAATTCTTTTGGAATGAATAGATTAACCTTTGGATTCTAAAATCAAGAAAATTCTTCAAAATTTGTCTGCTACTAAGTTTATTCTGATTGATGAACTTGAGAAAAATTTAATAAATTTCTCTAGATTTCTAATTTCTTTCACTCATTTCGGCTTCATCTGGACTTGTGGTATCAGGTGCATAAGTTTCAAATTCTTGATTCATCTGAATCATGCATTTCTAGCTCTTTGTTGTTTTCTGCAGCTGTTATATCTTCATTTGATCAGTGGTCTATCAGACTGTATTTGCAAACAATAATAACGTTGAACATAAACACGAAACAAAAGTTAGATTGATGAGAATAGCAGTAGGAAAGTTTGAATATTTGATCCAATATATGAAGACTGAATATTTGATCTGTGTGGCCAGTAGTGTTAGGACTCTATTTATGTTATCTTGTAGGATTAGAAGTTTGAGATGAAGTGGACTTTACTTAGGATGTATATAAATACACTTGTTTGATGAATGAGAAGGATGACTGAAATTAACCCAATTTAACATTGTATCAAGAGCCTAAGATTAAAAAAATTATCTCTACCCAAAACTGAAAAAACCAAACTAAAATCAGCACCAAGACTCGATTTTTTTCGAACCTAGAACTCGATCCCTTGCTTCGTTTCTTCCCAGATTCGATCAAACTGCAAAACTGAACCAAAATCAGCATCAAAATTTAATTTTTTTCGAGCCTCGAACTACATCCCTTGATTAGTTTCTTCCCATATTCGATTTTTTTTAATTGCTCATCATTGCTTCACCTGTTCGTACCTATTCTCGTGGTGCTAGGCGAGTCATAATGACGGAAACTTCCGAAACCAACATCTCTAAGCCAGGCCCAGCCTTTTTTCTCGGCTCTAATGATAATCCGGGCAACTTAATCACTCCGATTCAGTTGAAAGATGGCAACATGAATGGGCACGCGCGATTCGCATGTCTTTGAATGCAAAACGGAAACTTGGCTTCTTGGATGGTACTATCACCAATCCTACTACACCGAAAAATTGGCAGACTGGAGCACGGTACATTCCATGCTTGTCTCGTGGCTCTTAAACACTATCTCTCCGACCATTCGCAATTCCGTTTCGTTCTATGAAACTGCTCGTGAATTGTGGTCTCATCTGAAGGAACGATATTGCGTTTCTAATGGCACTAGAATTTGCCAACTCAAATCTCAGATTAGTGATTGCAAGCAGCAAAAGACGGAACCTTTGGCCGACTATTTCGGCTGTCTGACTCGGCTATGGGACAAGTTATCATCCCAGGAGGTGGCGCCTACTTGTTCTAGGGTGGCGCGCACTGTGAAGTTGTTCGCTTTCTCGAACAACAACGTTCTGACGATCGTTTGCATCGTTTCTTGATTGGCATTGATGATTGTTATGGCCCTCTAAGATCTCATCTTCTCGCGCAAGCCCCTTTGCCCACGGTGGCTCGTGCCTATCAAATCATCGCTCAAGAAGAGCGCCTAAGGGGACAAGCCTCTTCCTTGCCTTCGTCGGGTGACAGCTTGGCTTTTAAGGTAGAAACTAGACCAAAAACTCGTTCTTCTACTGATTCTGTGATTTGTCCTCACTGTCATCTTGAAGGACACGATATTTCGGGCTGCTTTGAATTAATTGGGTACCCCGAGTGGTGGGGGGACCGTCCTCGTGGCCGGCGTGGAGCTACGACAAATCGGGGCGGCAGAACTGGCCGCGGACGTGGCGGTAGGGGTGCGCCACCAGCACGCGCCAACAAAGCCGTGGCTGGTGGTGGTGGTCCGACAGACAAACCGAGTGGAGGGGGGTTACGGCTTCCCAACCACGTGACCCATTAAGTGCGGGTCTTGCCGGCATCACAACTGAACAGTGGCAGACTCTCTTGGATTTGCTGAACTTGCCTAAACCAAAGGATCGTGTGACTGGTGAGTGTTTATGGATTATTAATACGGGTGCTACACATCATGTCACAGGAAAGTTTTCGCAGTTGTGTGCAACACGGAAAATTAATGGATGTCCGGTGGGTTTGCCGGATGGTAGTTCTGCAGAAGCTACTCATGATTGTGGAAAAATTGTATCATGATTGCATAAGCCAAAAAAATGGCTATAATGAGATAACAAGGCTATGTTTGGGTCACCTTATTTTTACTTACCTCAGAAAATAACAGATCAAGTCACCGAAATTCGCATCAGATCAAAAAAGTTAGTCAAAGATCTTCAGGTTTCAGGGAAACTAAATCAAAGCAGATCATTCAAGGAGAATATAAGTGGACACGAAGTGCTTTTACCGTGTTGGCAATAGGGGGGTGTTAGGGCCTGTTCTCCCCGGCTTATTTTCAGTTCAGTTCAATTTAGTTCAGTTCAGTTCAATTCCTAAATGATAATCATTACTATTAATTAGTTATAATTTATTTCAGTTCGCTTTAGTTCGGTTTAGTTCGGTTCGGTTCGATTCAATTGCGGCCCGCTTGGTCCGGTTCTCGCTCAATTCAATTCAATTCAATTCAGTTCATTTGTTTTATGCCGAAGAGAACAGGCCCTTAGAAGATGTGTGATCAACAATTCAACAGTGAACATACGTGACAAATTTTTTCAGATAGCATTATTAGTTTGTAAAAATGAAGAAACATCAATCCATATGGTTAGGACTTTGGTGCATGATGTTCTTGTAGGAATATATAGATGCAAATAGCGGAATTTTAGGAAACAATTTCCTAACATCTATCATAGGATCGCAAACATAATCAGACATATGAATCATTTAATATCTATTATAATAAATGTAATGTAAGAAAAAATACACTTTTCTTAAACTAAACTTTTCTGATGTGAATAATGAATTTTTTCTTACATTATATTTATTATTTCCTTCATAGTGGTTGTTTGTTTATCCCTAAAATATTATTTATTTGTGAGGTATCGATTTCATATTATCTAGTAGAAGTCAAATTTCCGCTGCGAGTTCCGACAATTGGTACCAGAGCCAACGTCAAAATATTAAGTGGTTAAATTTCTTATTTTGAAAAATAATTATAATGGCATCTACTAGTGGAACGGTAAAAGTTGGGAAATATGAAATTGAAAAATTCAATGGACAAAATGATTTTTCATATTGGAGGATGCAAATGAAAAATTTGCTTATATCACAAAAGTTGCACAAGACTTTGGCAGGAAAAGAACAAAAACCTGAGGACATGAAGGATGAGGATTGGGAAGAGTTAGATCTTGAAGCACGAGCAGCCATAATCTTGTGCCTTGAGAGGGATGTTGCATTCTTGGTAAATGAAGAAGCAACAGCTGCTGGCGTGTGGGCAAAGTTATAGATAAATTTCATGACGAAAACTCTAACAAACAAGATCTATCTAAAATCCAAATTGTATACATGCAAGATGGAAGAAGGCGCCTCAATTCGGGAGTATATCAATAAGTCTGATAGGATCATATCAGACTTAAAGGATATAGATGTGAAGGTAGATGAGGAAGACCAGACACTCATGTTATTACTTTCATTACCAAAGTCCTACGAAAATCTGGTTCAAACACTGATGCTTGTGGGTGATACTCTAACCATGGATGAGACTAGAACATCACTTTTAGCGGATGACCTTCGAAAGGTTGCTACAAGTGGGATGATGTCTAGTAATGGAAGAGAATACAATGAACAAGCTCAGGGATTGTTTGCAAACAGAGGAAGGACCAATGAAAGAGGAAGAAGCAAGGGAGGAAAGTCTAGATTGAAATCTAGACCTCTTGTGGAAAGACCATGTTTCAGATGTGGTGAGCTTGGTCATTTCAAAGCTAATTGCCCTAACAAGAGGGTAATATTCAAGAAGAACAACAACGACAACTCTAGAGGAAAACAACATGAAAAACAAGAAGCTAGTTATGTCTCAAATGACGAGGATGATTATTGTTACTCGGTTTCAGAACAATGCAATGAGATATCTGGTAAATGGATGCTTGATTCGGGAGCATCACACCATATGTGCCCAAACAGGAAGTGGTTTACAACTTACCAGAGTTCAGATGGTGGCACTGTTTTGATGGGAAATGATCATGCTTGCAAAACAATCGGGTTAGGTACTATCCGAGTCAAGATGCATGATGGAACAATAATAACCTTGAAGGATGTAAGACACATCCCAGATTTGCGTAAGAACCTTATTTCTCTTGGGTTATTAGAGAAAAATGGTTGCAAAATAGTCTTGGAGAATGGAGTTTTAAAAGTTGTCTGTGGTTCCTTTGTAGTGATGAAGGGGATTCGTCATGGTAATCTTTATCCTCTTTTGGGAACAACTGTTACAGGTGATCTAGCAGTTGGAATCGGTGGAAGCAAAGACCAAACAGAATGCACAAGAATATGGCATATGCGCCTTGGTCATATGTCAGAAAAGGGTCTATCATTGCTTAGTGGACAAGATTTGTTGAAGAACATGAAGAAACCACAAATGGAATTTTGTGAGCATTGTGTGTATGGAAAAGCACATAGGGTGAAGTTCTCTACAGGCAAGCACAAGAGCAGAGGGTTGTTAGACTATGTGCATACGGATGTTTGGGGTCCGGCTAAAGTTGCTTCCAAGGGAGGTTCCAGGTACTTTGTTACATTTGTTGATGATTATTCTAGATATGCTTGGATTTATTTTCTCAAGCATAAGAATGAGGTATTCGACATTTTCAAGCGGTGGAGAGCGATGGTTGAGAATAGAACAGATCGAAAGCTAAAAACTGTACGATCTGATAATGGTACATAATACACAGAGGGAGCTTTCAAGGAGTTTTGTGATCAGGAAGGCATTGTGAGACACCGGACAGTCAGAGACACACCACAACACAATGGAGTCGCATAAAGATTGAATCGTACACTACTTGAGAATGCTAGGTGTATGCGCTCTAATTCTGGTTTAGGCAGAGAATGGTGGGCAGAGTCGGTTGCTACAGCTTGCTACATAGTGAATCGCTCCCCACATTCTTATTTAGATGGAAACACACCTTATAGGGTGTGGTCAGGGGAACATGCAGATTACAAGAGACTTAGAGTCTTCGGATGCACGACATATTATCATGTCAAGAACAACAAGCTTGATGAAAGAGCTAATAAAGCAATCTTCTTGGGGTATCCAAAAGGGGTTCAAGGTTATCGTCTTTGGAGTATAGAAGATTCTAAATTTGTAATCAGCAGGGATGTGACCTTTGATGAAAGATCTATGGTAGCTTTATCGAAAGTTATGATGCCTAATGATGGTGATGTTGGAATGACTACAAATACTCAAGTGGTGGAGATAGAATCTAGAGACCAACTAGATTCTAGTCATGTTCAAGTGGAGCAACCTAGTGTTACTCGATATGAGAAGGAGGATGATCTTGAACATGAGGAGATTTAGCAGGAAAATGTACATGTGTTACAACAACAACAGCAGGAATCTTTGGCGACCACTTGGCCAAAGAGGAATTATAAAACAGTTCAGAAGTTTGGGTCAGACAAACCTCTAAGGCATTACGGGCAGGTAAACTTGGTTGAATATGCACTCTCGGTGGAGGATGATGAGCCGGTCACCTTCAAACAAGCTATCAAAGACAAGGATAGAGAGAGTTGGTTGGTTGCTATGGAGGAAGAGAGGCAATCTCTTCATAAAAACAAGACATGGGAGGTAGTCCCATTTCCCGTGGGAAGGACTGCTATTGGATGTAAGTGGGTGTATAAAAGAAAAGAGGATCCTTCCAAGACCGATGGTATAAGACATAAGGCTAGGCTAGTGGCCAAGGGTTTTGCACAGAAAGAGGGTGTTGATTACAATGAGATATTTTCTCCAGTGGTAAAACACACTTCTATTCGGGTGCTATTAAGTCTTGTTGCTCATGGTGATCTTGAGCTGGAACAACTTGATGTAAAGACAGCCTTCTTACACGGTGACTTGGATGAGGAAATCTATATGTATCAACATGAGGGATTTAAGGTTGAGGGTAAAGAGAATCAGGTATGTCGCTTAAGAAAATCACTTTATGGATTGAAACAATCTCCCCGACAGTGGTATAAGCGATTTGATTACTTTATGTTAAAGCAAGGGTTTTCCAGAAGTAATTATGATTGTTGTGTATACATTCGTAAACTTTGTGGAAGTAATTATATTTATCTCCTATTGTATGTGGATGACATGCTTATTGCTTCGAAAAGCAAGGTGGAGATAAATAGGTTAAAAGCTCAACTCGGTGAAGAGTTTGAGACAAAAGATTTGGGCGCTGCAAAGAAAATACTGGGTATGGAGATTAGAAGAGAGAGATCAAATCGAAAATTGTTCTTGAGCCAGAAAGGCTACATTGAGCGGGTTATTGAAAGGTTTGGGATGAAAAGTGCTAAGTCAGTGGTAACTCTATTGGCTCCACATTTTAGACTATCTGGTAAACAGTCTCCCACTATAGCGGAAGATAAGACATACATGGATAATGTACCTTATGCTAGTGCAGTTGGCAGTTTAATGTACGCCATGGTGTGTACACGTCCAGACATTTCACAAGCGGTTAGCGTTGTCAATAGGTTCATGGCGAACCCAGGTAAGGCACATTGGGACGCTGTGAAATGGGTTTTAAGGTACTTAAAAGGTACCATTGACACAGGTTTGTGCTTTGGTGGAGATACATGTCAGATAAGCGGCTTCGTTGATTCAGATTATGCCGGTGATTTAGATAAACTACGATCTACTACTGGTTATGTGTTTAAAATACATGGTGCTCCAGTTAGTTGGCGATCAATGTTACAGGCTACAAGGCTCTATCTACGACAGAGGCTGAGTACATGGTTATGGCAGAAGGAGTTAAGGAAGCATTGTGGTTATGGGGACTTCTAGATGATTTGGAGTTGAAGCAGGAATGTGTGAATCTTAGTTGTGATAGCCAAAGTGCAATTCATTTGGCTAAAAACCAAGTTCATCATGCTCGAACCAAGCATATAGATGTGAGATATCATTTTGTGCGAGATGTTATAGAAGAAGGCAATATTTCTCTTATGAAGGTGCATACAAATGAGAACCCTGCAGACATGTTAACCAAAGTTATTTCAGGAAGCAAGTTCCAACATTGTTTGGAATTGCTAAATATTGTCCCATGTTAGGTATTACATGGAAAATAAATGGAACTACGATTGGTTTGATCCTGGTCGAAGGGTACGTAGGCAGTCATTATCAGAATGGTGCAACCGGATATGTATTACGCAATTTGTTCGTCCAAAATTTGAATGTCTTCAAATTATGAACGAGTTGGAGAATTGTAGAAATAAGTTTTATTGGTTGTGAGATTAATTCTCTCCCTATTTTGTGGGGAAGCATTATATTGGATCGGAGCCAAGCATTATATTGAGATTAATTCTCTCCCTATTTTAGTTTAAGAAAATTGGTATCAGAGCCAAACATGGCTTCTTCTAGTGGATCGGTAAAGGTCGGCAAATATGAAATTGAAAAGTTCAATGGGAAAAATGATTTTTCCTATTGGAGGACGCAGATGAAAAATTTGCTTATATCACAAAAGTTTTATTGGTTGTGAGATTAATTCTCTCCCTATTTTGTGGGAAAACATTAATCATAGAGCAAGCGGAATTGTAGGAAAGTAAATAATGTGAGTCATTGTTTTTTAGAGAACATTCCTTATTTAGCATTCCTAATTTAGCACTTGTGTGATTATATAATGCTTATGTTGCAATATCAAAAATTAAAAATTCATTATTCACATCAGAAAAGTTTTGTTTAAGAAAAGTGTATTTTTCTTACATTACATTTATTATTTCCTTCATAGTGGTTGTTTGTTTATCCCTAAAATATTATTTATTTGTGAGGTATCGATTTCATATTATCTAGTAGAAGTCAAATTTCCGCTGCGAGCTCCGACAAGCTTCACTGCAGGTGTAGGTCTTAACAAAGTATATGGTTTATTCTACTATAGGGGTGACTTAAACCTTTCAGATTGTCACAGCTGTGTTCAAACTGCGACATCAAGAATTGTTTTCGAGATCCCCAATGAGAAAGAAGCAATCATTTTCTTTGATGAATGTACTTTTCGTTTTGCCAACCGCTCTTTTTTCTCCATTGAGGAAGAACAACCAAATGATTGGTCTTACAGTGATGCTATGGTTCCTGACAAAGATCAGTTCAACGATGTACTTACAGCTGCAGTGAGTAGGCCGATGAATCAGGCTGCTTTTAATACTTCTAATGGAGGTTTTGCTACATGAATTACAACAAATTCTTCTGCTAATCTGACATTGTATTCCCTTGCACAATGTACACCTAATATTCTTGGTAACCCATGCCATAAATGCCTTGTTGAAGCACTTGGGAATCTTATTGATGAAGGGAAGACGAAGATGAGTCTATTTATGCCTAATTGTCAGGTTATGTATTCTCTTGCTCCTTTCTTCAATATTGGAAATCAGACACCATATTCTTCACCATCTTATCCTACAGTTGATTCTCATCCAATTGCTCCTTATTCTCAAAGGAGATATAGTCCAGTTCACAACACAAAGGAGATTCCATCTTAAAACCATATGACAATAATTTTCAATTGGCCCAGAGTAAATTAATGGTCCTAGTCGTGGGCCTGGCTCTGATACCATGTTAAATATGGGCCTGGGCCTGGGCCGCACCCATCACAAGGAGAGATAGTCCAGTTCACAACACAAAGGAGGTTCCACCTTAAAACCATATGGCAATAAGGGGAGTAACCCCTTTGCATTATAAAGTGAACCCATCTCTCTTCTTTAATCAATGTGGGACACTTACATGTGGTGTGTGCTATACATCATAGCTTCAACAGATACCCTGATTCTTTTTTGTTGTTTTCAGCAGGAAAGAGTAAACTGCACATTGTTGTAGGAGTTGCTGCTGCTTTAGGATTGCTCGTGTTTCTTTTTGCTGTTTGGTTTTGGTTGAGTAAGAGAAAGGCAAGTGAGGAATGTAAACAAGGTATGGTGAATTTTGGTTTCTGCACTCCTCAAATACTATGGTAAAATTGATCTGCTTTTACTCTATAGTAGTACGTATATATGAATGTATCATATAGAATTGAATTGTTTTCAGTGTTTCTTTCGCTCATTGTACTATCTAAAAGTATATTAACTCGCTCAGAAAATAAACAGCCACAAATATATACTACTATGAGGTAAATCCACTTGTTTTATCAGCAAGATTTCATTTCCTAGCATTTGTTTATTTATCCCACTTTTCAGATAAGCGTTTTGCTAGAGAAGCCCAACAAACTTCAAACGATGTGAATAATAACACATTTGCATATGAAGACTTACCTTTGGCAACAGAAAACTTTTCAAGGGCCAATCTTGTTGGTCAAGGTGGTTTTGGATATGACTATAAAGGAGTCCTGTCTGTTGGCAAACAGATTGCAGTCAAACAGTTGAAAACTGGAAGTTCTCAAGGGGAGCACGAGTTCCAAACAGAGATCGAAACAATTAGTCGTGTGCATCATAAGCATCTTGTTTCACTTGCTGGATATTGCATCTATGGAGATCAGCGACTGCTTGTGTATGAGTTCATCCCAAACAAGACTTTAGAGTTCCATTTACATGGTAAGTTCTTAATGATCGAGATTAGTAGTTCAGAAAATGAGAATTCATTGAAATGTTTCTATTTTTTTCATATTTCATGACCTTGTTTATATGTTTAATGGAGTCTGACATATTTGTAGGAGAAGGTATAGAACCTATGAGTTGGGCAACAAGGTTGAAAATCGCTTTAGGTCCTGCGAAAGGATTGGCTTATCTTCATGAGGAATGTGAGTGTTTCAGTGGACTTAACTGCTCATATGATCGTTTGAAGTATGTTGATTTATTTTCCTTTCATAGAAAAGACTATGTGAATGTTTAGTCAGAAAAATGTGTTTGCAGGCCATCCGAAAATCATTCACCGAGATATCAAGGCAGCAAATATTCTTATTGATGATTAGTTTAAAGCAAAGGCAAGGAACTTCATCCTAGCTAGCTGACTGATAACTTGCATTTCTGAACTTCAAGTTAGATGTTCTATTGACCTATTGAAATTATACGTTTTCGTGCGTATAATCTATGCTACTCGGACTTGGATACTTGTGCTGCACAGGGGACAGTGTTCAAGTATGTGAATAATGTGAGTCCGCTATTTTGAGCCAAAATAGAGGGTTGAAGTGTCGAGGATCGGACATACTTGAAGTAAAATGAAAATTCGTTATATAGTTCTATTTAGACTTCTGCAAGTGATTATAGAGTGCTCTTTGCATGCATTACTAAATACTATCTTCTTCTTGATGACATCTCCAGGTTGCAGATTTTGGACTTGCAAAGTTTTTTTCAGACACAGATACTCATGTATCAACTAGAGTTGTGGGGACTATTGGGTAAGCTCAATACTTCACCATTATATAAGTTATTTCTCTGTTCTGGTGCCAACTGCTAAGTGAAGTCTATCATTAGCTAATTATTAATCGAGGTGATTAATTTGCAGTTACCTAGCTCCAGAGTATGCTGCAAGCGGGAAGCTTACAGAAAAATCAGATGTATTTTCCTTTGGTGTTTTGCTTCTAGAACTAATTACAGCGTGTCGGCCTTATAGAGCTCGTCCCTCCATGAATGATAACATGGTTGAATGGGTGAGGTTCTTTTCTCTACTGTGAAACATTTCTTAGACTACTAGTTTTGTCATTTCTGCACCTCTTAAGTATGATCTTTAATGGCTTACACACTTGTAGGCGAAGCCTTTGTAAAATGTTTTACATGAAAAATCATTTTACATTGAAAATGTTTTACATCCAACTAAACGGAGCTTTAAAGTGGTTTGTCACATGTTGAACTTGTAGGCCAGGCCTTTGTTAACACACGCTCTAGAACGTGGAAGCTTGAGTGATCTTGTGGATCCTAGTTTGAAAGACTATATTCCATGTGAGATGGCTCGAATGATTGCGTGTGCTGTTGCATGTGTTCGTGTGTCTGCAAGAGACCGGCCTCAAATGAGTGAGGTAAATGTCTTATTCTCTTAACACATTTACATCAAAGAAGATAATATACAAGAGATGTCTAAATCTGTCCAGTAGATAAATTACCCATCAAAAGAGTATTCGTATTGTTGCTTAGTTGGATAGACCAAGTTTCTTCCATAATGTACATATACCCACCCTTATTCTAAAACAATATTCTCCTAAAGTTCCTTTTATAAGGATGATCATGTAGTTCTGCGTGTATATGTGATTAGTTATTTGGTTAATGCAGGTAGTACTCGCTCTTGAAGGGAACTTGTCACTTGAGAATCTGCTTCACGAAAGTACAACAAATAATACAACGTCAAATGACAGTTTAGATTGCGAGTCTGCTTTGTTGTTTTCCACATAGTTGTTCTTTTCTTCATTTGATCACAAAACCTTAGGCCTCTGTATGCTTTCACCGGCGGTAACAATAATTGATCTGTGGCCTATCGGATTATTTAACATTGAACACGAAACTTAGACAATGCATTTGGATATATAGTGATGTGTGTATGGTGATAACTTACAAGGCCTTCAAGCTAGTTTCAAGAACTCATCCGATCTTAACTTAAACACCCTATAAGGCTAGAACATATGGATTTGCAAATGGTCCAAATTTTCTCTCCTACACAAATGTATACAACCCATGAACCCAAGCACGTTTGATGATTGATAAAATTTGACAAGGGAGTACTTATCTAGGTAGGAGATGCTAATTCAATAATACTTCTATGGAGAAGAGCTTGGGAAATTTGTACTTCCTCCGTTCCAAAATAAGTGAAACACTTGTGTCAAAAAGCTCTCACATAAATAAGAGCAGTGTTTCACTTATTTTGGAACGGAGGAAGTATTTAACTTTAACTTGTTTATAATTAGGTAAATAAAGTCAAGTTAAAATGTATACTTTTTAGATGCATTCTTTTTCACTTTACAAATAGTGAGTTTATCGGATGATTCTCCATATTATTGTGTATGCTATAATAAAGATTGATGGGCAACTTTTAGTAATTGGAGAATTCAATTATCTGTTATTATTTTGGCTCTTTGCATTCAAATAACAAAGTCCCTTCGCGGCCATATGACAGGCCTGAAACAAAAATGGTCCAAAATACCAAGTTTCTTCGCGGCCATATGACAGACCTGGAACAAAAATGGTCCAAAATACCAAGTTCCTTCGCGGCCATGTGACAGGCCAGGGACAAAGTTCCTTCGCGGCCACATGACAGGCCTGGAACAAAAATGGTTCAAAGAACCAAAATTCTTTGGCGGCCATATGACAAGCCTGGAACAAAAAAAAATTGTTCAAAAAACAAAGCTCATTCGCGGCCACATGACAGGCCTGGAACAAAAATGGTTTAAAAAACCAAGTTCCTTCGCGGCCATATGACAGGCCTGGAATAAGTCATGGCATCCGTTCCCATCGAATCTCAAGAACATCTATGTTGTCACTTATCACCATAGGTGCTTGGGGCATAGTTGTATGGGTATGAACCCAACTGATCTCCTTGCGGCCAGTACCATGGCGGACATGGATATGATGATGGATGCAACGAGAAGTTGTAAGGGTATGAACCCAACCTTGTTCGCGGCCACTACCATGGCAGACATGGTTATAATGATGGATGCGATGACAACTATGTTCGCGGCCACTACCATGGCGGACATGGATGTGATGATGGATGCGATGAGAAGTTTTATGGGTATGAACCCAACTCTGTTCGCGGCCACTACCATGGCGGACATGAATATAATGATGGATGCGACGAGAAATTATATGGGTATGAACCCAACCTTGTTCGCAGCCACTACCATGGCGGACATGAATATAATGATGGATGCGACGAAAAGTTAACAGCAATAACTCAAGGTTAGTCGGTGCAAGATAGAGGTTGTTAGGCCCAAAGCAGCCATGGTCATGTCCAAGAATACGTGCGTCGATCATTACGCTACATTTGGCTACATGAAGATCGTACACGTGGACATAGGGTACAAGGCACCCAAGAGTGAACAGTAGTACTATAAATACCCCATTTGTACTTACATTTAGGGGATTAAGAGCACTCTCTCTCTCTACTTTCTCTCTCTAAATCTTTCGCGGGCATATCTCTGACTTGACCATCGGAGAGGGTTTCCTCGACACCCCCCGAGGGTAGTTTACGTTCGCTGCCATGCAGGGTTTTCATGACAGCCACGCCACACTATTCTTTGCGGCCGCGGCTTCCAACACAAGGCGGTCACCTGTTTCACTACCGAAACAACATCATATCGTGGTTTTCGTATATACTAATAATGTAATCCTTTATTCTGCAACGAGAAGACAAAAGATTGTAGTTGATCAATGAATAAGTCTTTGTTATATCCATGCATGAATTACTGAGGTCGCGAATTCGAGATTTTTGTACTAATGATAGTAGAATTTTTCCTGGTATGGTTTTGACATGAAGTGAGAACTATTATAAGATAAAGAGTGTGTCTCCTGTGAAGGATGTAATCTATTATCAGTGCTTTTTACCAATTATATGATGATAGAAATAGTTAGTATTGTAACATTATTTAAAAAGATCTAGACAATACCCTTAAATTACAACATCAGTAGAAAAGTTCTAATGTATGCCTTCTAGTCATGCTTATCGAGAAGTAAATCAAACAATTATTACTTTTTTTATCAAGGAAAAGATAGAGGTGATCATGGGCCGAGACGGGTCGGGCGTGGCCCATTTTGGGCCAAAGCCCCAGTGTGGGTCGCAGGCCGAAATTCCAACGCCATAACCAGGATAGTTTTGCATATTTAAGTTGCCCATGGCCCAGAATTCTTGCCCAAAAAATTGGGTCGGGCCTGGCCGCGGGCCGAAAAATCATGCCCAAACCAACCCATTTTCGGGGCGGCCCCATGTTGATCACCTCTAGTAAAAGGATACTATGTTGGCCTGCTCCATCTCAGAGCCCTGCCCACAGCGTGAAGAGTTGAACTCTTCCACCCATTACTTCCCTTATCAACCTAATGTTCGTATGAGGACTCGAATTCACATCAAGTGTCTTCTAGTCATGCTTATATTAAACTAGTCAATATATTCAGAAAAGTGGTCCGTTATCTTTTTAATATTGGGATTAGACCGTTGCCTAATATTATATTAAAAGTGGACGGTTTCTTACAAAAATAGCTGAATCAAAATAGAAATTCCTCAAGGATGGTGGGAAAATGTAGGGTTAGTGGTTGATGAGAGGGAAGGTTGGTCCATTGGTGAGGGTGGATAATATATTATTATTGACCCTTCATTTAGGAGGTAAGGCCAAGATTGTATCAATAATTCTACTTGGTATTTGGTACAGATCTTGTTTCCACATTTATTATTTTTAGTAGTACATCATTGTAGAAAGCAAATAGCAAATACCAAATAGCAAATAGCAAATAGCAATGGAGTCCTCTAACACAACCATCCCACTAAAAGGAAAGGATGAGCTAACACAACTTAAAGAAACCCTACCAAATGAGCTATGGTTTGATGGAAACCCCATTTACCTATATCAAGGATTTTGGGCAGCCAAGTTTGAGCGCATCTATGCCTTTCTAAATCACTTTGAAGCTCAAGATAATGATATCTTCACAACCAGCTTCAGGAAAGTGGGTACAACTTGGCTCAAAGCCCTTGTTTTCGCCATTCGCAACCGCGAAAACTACCAACCTTCAGACCATCCTCTACTCACCCATAATCCCCATGAGTTAGTCCCTCATTTAGAGTCCAACATTTATGCAAAATCCACATGCCCGGATTTTAGCAACTTTAAATCTCCTAGGATGTTTGGTACCCATGTACCATTTTCAGCATTACCAAGTTCAATGAAGGACTCAAAATGCAAGATCATTTATATCTTTAGAAACCCACTTGACGCCTTTGTATCTTCTTGGTTGTTTTATCAACTTGTAGATGATCATAAACCAAATATGAAGGCTGACATGTTAGACAAATATTTTGACATGTTTTGTCTAGGGAAAGTTCCATTTGGGCCTTTCCCGGAGCATGGTTTGGGGTATTGGAAGGCGAGCCTCGAAAGGCCGGAGAAGGTGTTGTTCATTAAGTACGAGGATTTGAAGGCGAATCCTAAACCTGTATTGAAAACAATGGCAGGTTTTTTAGGATGTCCGTTTACAAATGAAGAAGATGTAAGTGGTGTGATTGATGAAATTGTTAAGTTATGCAGTATTGAGAAGCTGAAAGAGGCTGTGACTACTAGTGATCAAGTTTATCCTGTGATTTCGAATGAGACGTTCTTCCGTAAAGGGATAGTAGGAGATTGGATTAATCATCTGACTCCATCTATGGCAGATAAACTTGAGAAGATTATGGAACAAAAATTTGGAGGTTCTGGCTTAAACTTCTTATAATAAGCTAGAATACTAGTCATTAATTAGTCATTGCTTTCTTTGGTTTACTTGAGTTATTGTGTTTGTTATTTGCTATATTGCTGGAATAAATATGTAGAACCTCTTGTTCAGCTGTTTGTTGTGTGCAATTGTATCCCTTTTTATATTAATTGTTACAATTCTCTAATTTGAAAGTTTTATATTAATTGTTGCGCTACACATATATTGCTGGTAATATGTGATTTGTATCTCTAATTTCATCACATGGGTCACTCTTTTTATCTATTTTTATCTCTCTTCCTTAGTATGTGTGTCACCCTACATCTAGTAATTAATAAAGAACGAAGAAAGTATTGGAGTCGAGAAGAGAAAAACAAACCACCTTTTATGCTTGAGTGATGAGTCTAGGAGCTAATCCTCACATTTTCGGCCAGTTGGTTCTGGGATGGACCATGCATGCATATATGAAAATAATATTACATATATATATATATAGAGAGAGGTAGGATCCACTGAAAACTAATCTTAAGCTGAAAACTGAAAATCGGCCTTTTTGCTCATTTTGCAGATTTTTGCTCATTTTATGTTTTTTGCTCATTTCATGTTTTTACTCATTTTAAGAAACTTTTGCTCATTTTAGCAAACTTTCGCTCATTTTACGAATTTTTTGCTCATTTTACAAACTTTTGTTCATTTTATTTTTTTTTGCTCATTTAATGTTTTTGCTCATTTTTAAGAAACTTTTGCTCATTTTACAAATTTTTGCTCATTTTATGTCTTTTGCTCATTTTATATTTTTGATCATTTTAAGATCTTTTTGCTCATTTTAAGAAACTTTTTGCTCATTTTATGTCTAGCGGTTTTCGATTTCAAAGATAGTGGTTTTCACGTGATCCTATATATATATATATATATATATATATATATATATATATATATATATATATATTCTTTTACCATTTTTGTTTCTCTTGGTTGTGGCTTTGTGCGCATTTACTCATCTCAATGAGTAAATAAGGTTGCAGATACATGATAATGTTGTAGATAAGCAACAGATGATATTGAATATTTGAAGTGAATACAATACATTATCACCTCTAGTTAATAATGGCCTAGTGGTATTGACGTGAATACAATACATGATAATAAGCAACTGATAATAATCTAGTGGTATTGACTTATAATAGTTGGAATTATTATAAAAAGATAAACCAATGCGAACTTTTTTTAAGGAAAAAGAAGATGAAGTAAGGATCAGATGTCTTGTGCCAGTGAGCAAATCTTGGACCATCGTGGATTCGGTGTCAAAAGAATTTTTAATTATACAGGATATCGTTGTAATAATTGTATTCAAAGAGTTATTTAATTGATCAATCATTAGTCGACAGTTCATGCAAATTGACATCCGTGATCCATTCCCCAATGATGCAAGATTTTTGATCCGTTTGCCAACACAAGATCTTTGATACAGACTTTTAAGAATTTAATTTTACTAACGGATACTCTCTCCGTTTTTTAATTTGCTAATTATTGTTTTGCGAAATAAACTACTAAGTTCGACCTATTATTTTGATTTTTTTTTTTATATCTAAAAATATAATCATGTGTGATCTTGTTAGATTCTTTTCGATGTGTAGATTCATAATATCAAATTTTTATAATTATTACTTAAATGAAATAAGAGATATTAAGGGTTATATAATGTCTTGAAAATCGCATAACAACAATGTAGCAAATAACAAAAGAAAAAGGGAATACTTCGAAATTGGAATTCCTCTCATTTTTATTGAATGAAGGCCAATGACCGGCATGTAAATATTCGACCTTGACTAGCCTTCAAAGGCGAAGCCACAGAATTTTTTGGGGCACCAATTATTTGAGTTTATAGTCAGACATTCTATTCATGAAAATTATATTAACAAGGTCAAAAGGGGATTAATACAAATAATGAAGGTAGGTTGTATTCCCACTTATTCACAAAAATTAACTCACTTGTACTTTTCACGTTTGCAAACATAAAACTTTGAGTATTAATACTTTGAGTTATTTAATTGTAAAAATCAGGAAAAAGTTGATAGTTTGAATTTACATAATGAGACATAACAAATAAGATCCCACATAGCTATAGTATTCAAATTTTGGACCAAAATTTACCTTCTTAGTTCTTACCCACTTTTGACTTACCCATCCAATCCATTTAATTATCCAACCTATCCATAGTAATCAATGGCATTTATGTCCATTTTCACTCTTTCATATTATCTTTTTTTTTTAGTGCCCAAACCAAATGTGCAATTTAAAAAACAAATGAAGTATATGCAGATTTAGGGTGCATTCTCTTCACCTTAAAATAACAAGTTTCAGGTCCAATCAGTTCAATTCAGATAAGTTCTGATAAGTTTCATGAATAAGGTTCAATCAGGTATAATAAGTTCCAAATAGTCAATGATCAATAAATTAAAATTTAATTTTTATCTAAATTACCACTATGATTATATAGTATTATAATCGTATTATTTTTTATTATTTTATTATTTATATTACTATTAGTTGATTATGTTATTACTAAAAAAATTATAATCACGGTCAAATAAGGTTAACAATAATTATCAACATCGTTATAATATTTTATAATCTGTCTTTAAATAACTATTATTATAAAATATTATTCATAAGAGATTAATAATTACATTTTTTGAAGGATAAACTTCAATAATTATTATGTCCTAACTAATTTTGAGGGGTAGTATTTATGTTAATACTCATCAAATTTATTGTCAAATAAGTTTCATTAAGGTCCAGTAAGGTCAAATAAGTTTTAATCAGGTTCAATAAGGTCTAAGTTTCTATTAGGTCTAAGTTTCAATCAGGTCTAATAAGTTTCGATTAAGTAAATAAGTCTCAATCAAGTCAATAAGTTCTAAGAAGTTCAGTTCAAATAAGTTCAGAAATTTTAAAGGTGAATAGAACACACTGTTATAATTTATTGCTTATTATTAAGGGGGCAGGGATGGTTATTTATCCAAAAGGAGGATGAGATTTTTTCTAGTTCTGGGAATTCTCGATCTCCCCTGCTAACTTCGTCTTCTAATCCTAGGGAAGTTTGGTGGGTCAAACCCACGAATGCCTATTATAAATTAAATTTTGATGGGTTCAAACTTCGGTATGGTAGGGCCTCTTGTGGTTTTATCATTAGGGATGAGTCTAGTAGTATTGTTATTATGGGTGCCATGACTATTAATCATAATCATTCCATCCTAGTGGCGGAAGCTTGGGGTATGAGAGAAGGTGTCCGTGCTACTTTGGCTTATGGTATTAAGAATATGATTGTTGAAGGGGATAATCTTGCTGTGATCAATTCTCTCCGAAGGACTTGGAAAATTCCTTGGGAAATTAATGCTCTAGTGGGTGATACCCAGTTTGATTTGATTTTTTGCGGGAATGTTCTGTTTTCTCATTGTTTCAGAGAGGCGAATCAAGCGGCGGACTTCCTCGCTCACAAAGGTCACTCCTGTCGTTCTCTCCATCGTTGGTTTGAACTTCCTGAGCTAAACTTTCTCTCTATCATCCGAAAAAATGTTTTAGGTTGGTCCTATTTAAGAGACTAACCTAGTTCTTTCTCTCTTGTTTCAAAAAAAAGGGGGAGGGAAGCTACAAAAAATAATGGGCCGGAAGGATGGGCCAGGGAAGCCAAATTGTTGAGAACAATACGAACCCAAACCACCTAGTAACCGACTAACCGCCTCAAACCCAATACAAAAGAAACTACACCGGATGACACAAACATTGATAATCTCAATTCTCACATTATCATTTCCCACTTATCCTTCTTCTCCAACATTCCACGCAAAAAAAAAAAAACAAAAAAAACCACCTCATCAAATCCTCCGCCAAAATCCCCAATTTTTCCCCATTCTTGAAACCCTAATTTTCTCTCTCTTCAATGGAAGCCACAGAAGAAAACCTCAACCTCCTACACAAAATCCGCCCACCACGCCTCGAAGACGCCGGCTTAGAAGACTGCGCATTACCTCCAGATTCCATCCATCAAGCCTTCCTCAAAGCCGCCTCCGCCGTCGGCTCACGCGCCGCCACTATTCTCGCCGGAAAAGATGAAGTTTCCGACGCTTCTACATGCGTCGACGATCCTTGGGGAGAAATTCCGATGCCAAATGATGATCTAGTGGGAATCGAACCCGAGATCAAATCTCCCGGCCCTTGCGCCACCGTGAAAGGCGGCGATTTGGTCGGAAATGGAGAGTCAACGAAGGATGTGGTGGTCGTTGGAGAGAGAAATGAAGAGGATGAGGTGGTGGTTGTTGGTGGAGAGTGTGGTGAAGGTGGTGATTGTGTTGATGGGTTGAGAGGGTTGGAGATTAAGGAGAAAGATGAGGAGAGAGAAGATGATGATGAACATGGTGAGAAGAAACCTACTTTAGTTGAAGGTTATTTCTTCAATCCTTGATTTCATTTTTTTTTTGTGTGTTTTATTTACTCGTGTTGCTTTGGTAAATATACTAGTTGTATTTCAATTTTTTTGTGTTTTATTTACTCGTGTTGTTTTTGTAAATATATTAGTTGTAATTAGGTAATTAGGTTAGTATAGCACTTCTGAAATGAGTAGGATCATAATAAACAAACACATCTCCTATATGGTGAAATATACATAGCAGAGTTACTACATTACATATATAAACCAAACCTACTTTTCAACCATCATATATGCTTATATGGTGAAAACAACAAAACATGCACCCTACATCCTTTTAATCGAATGTGTACATGTGTACGTGTATATACAGATAAAGATGGTTGACACCTAACATATAAACAAATCTTTTAAGCCTGATATTCTACTTAGTCAGTGTCATCTTCTCTCGGTGTACTCTGGTCCTTGTTAAGATCGATGCTTGCACATGATTCTAACTCGTCATCAGACACGAATACCATATGGTCTCTCTCAAAAGCCAACCACTCTTAGAATGGCAGCACCAATCAGTCCACGAGTGCTAGCTATGGATCCTCATTATGGTGTTATGAATCACATCAATCATTTAGCCAGATTTATTGATGATTTTAATGCTCGATACCTAGAATGTGGAATGACCATACCCTATCTAACTTTTGCTTTAATAGAAACACTTTCAATGAATTCCCCATGGAACACTTAAAAAAACAAATATAGTGACTTGTTGGTGAATAGATTTTCAAATTTGGAAAGTACTTACGATTTGGACTAGGTAGACCACGATGGACACCGACCTTTAATCAACTAGCTGGAGAGTTGTTGACTTTTGCGAGAGATCACTTCATTCACCAACTTTTCAACTAGTTGATTAAAGGTCGAAGTCCATCGTGGTCTACCTAATCCAAATCGTAAGTACTTTCCCAATTTGAAAATCTGTTCACCAGCAAGTCACTATATTTATTTTTTAAAGTGTTCCATAGGGCACTCATTGGAGTGTTTCTATTAAAGCAAAAGATAGATATGGTATAGTCATTCCACATTCTGGGGTATCGAGCATTAAACTCATCAATAGATATGGCTAAACGATTGATGTGATTCATAACACTATAATGAGGATCCATAGCTAGTGTCTATAGACTGATTGGTACTGTCATTCTATGAGGAGTTGGCTTTTGAGAGAGACCGTATGGTATTCGTGTCTGATGATGACTTAGAATCATGAGCAAGCATCGATCTTAACAAGGACCAGAAGCACCGGGAGAAGATGACACTGACTAAGTAGAATATAAGGTTGAAAAGACTTGTTTATATGTTAGGTGTCAACCATTTTTGTCTGTATATACATGTTGACACTTGGTTAAAGAGGATGTAGGATGCATGTTTTGTTGTTTTCACCCTATTTGGTGGAATAGAAATAGGTTTGATTTGTATATGTAATGCACTAATTCTGCTATGTATATATACGTGTGTTTGTTTATTATGATCCTATTCATTTCACAAACTATGGCACCTTGTGCAAAGGAACGTGGGTTCTCAATCAGGTCCTCAATCACATTGTTTTCATAGCATAGAAACATATTTGGCCTTGGGAATGAAATCGTTTTCGGATGGGGTTCCTCTTGAGACCTTATGTCCCACACAGTTATGTGCTTCATGGATTTCTATTTACTTCGAATATAAGTGAATTGTAGCATAAACAAGTAGATTGTTAAAGCTAAACTAAGGCACTTGCATAAATGATATTCATATTTCAGTGGAAATACAGCGCCAATTTAGCCAACTGCAGTTAGATGTACAAATTCGTGAATTTTTGATGAAAGAACAAGCTTTTATCAATAGCTTAAATCGTTGCAAATTGTTTAAGTGATTTGATAAATCTTTTGATCAAGAGTTGATGTATCCAATGATTTTTACATCATAAGTGCATATGCTCATATTTGGCCAACCATTAGTTCTAATTTGATAAGGGAGGGGTGGTAGCTTTGTGGAGTACTATTTCAAATTCCAGAGAATTACCCCGAGTTCGAATCCTCGTCCCAACAATATGTTGAGGTATTCACCTTGTGGTGGCAATGGGCCTTTAGACTTGTTGTCTTATGGACAGTTTAACCTTATACCCAACTTCTGAGCTGGTGTACCCTGCAAGCTGGTAGCCTAATAGGGATTGGTTTTCGAACCAAATTTTTTTTAATAAAAAAAATTAGTTATGATTTGATATCATAAGAGTTGATAGATATGCATGGAACCTTTATAGTACAATCTCTATACTCATTGATATTAAGCATAAAACTCTAAGCACATTTGAAAATGCCTGGAAAACTATGAAATTTTCGGTATATGATAATTCACCTGACCAAGATCTTAGACATCCAATCCAAGGAAGGATAACAGTAGCATTAGATTTCGTATCTGATTAGGCGAAAGCTAACCAGACCGCCCATAGATGTTTCGCGAAACAAACCTTAAGCTCTACCAACGTCAACCAAAACAAATAAAATAAACAAAAATAAAGTAGCCTCATAGATGAGTAACACAATAAGAATCAGCGTGTAATTCCAACATTTTATTTAAAAACATGGCTTCGTTTAATCATCGAAAGAGATAAATAACCTTTGGGCACCCCTCGACAGGGCTCAACCCAGGGCCCAAGCATTTGGAAGGAGGTGGAGTTGTAATTAATCCTTAAATAAGAAAATCAGTATCGAGTTGTATCATGGTATTTAAGCATGTCTAACCCAGTGATTTAAGCATGATTTTCAAGCCCATGGCAAAATTCCCACTAACACTAAGCAATCTAAGAGCATCTCCAACTGTCCAAAATCTGATGTCGCTTGAGAATTTCTGAAAATTGAGCTACATGCTAGACCATTGGAGTGCATGGAAAGCATTAGCTTGGTTTAAGCTAGTCGCTTGTTTCAGTGATATAGCTGAAGCAAAAAGGAAGAAAACTTGGAGAAAGAGAAAAGTTTGTGGGTGATCTACACGCATGAATGGCAATCATGCGTGAAACTCACTTGGGTACTTTGCAATATTTGGGCAAAAAGTATGTGGGCTACATACTTTTCACTCTCCAATTTCATGTATAGCTTCCATCAAATTCCTGTTCAACAAATACAAGTTTGTGAAAATATAGTTGTTGCTTCCAACGTCTATTTTTTTTTTAAAAAAATATTCAAAATTTGAAGATTTATAATTTTTTGGCTTAAAAATTGTCTATAAATAGCAGTAATTTTTTTAGTTACCACACTTCTCATATTGCCCAATAAAATTACCAACAACTTCTTTCAAGTATTTTCTTACAATGGATAATTCCCAAGATCAAATAGTTAATATTATTCCTACCTAGAAAATTCTCCAAACTTAGAAAATCAAAATTATCAAATTCCAACCCAAAATTTGTCAAGTTCCCAAGTTTCTCCAATTCGCCCAACTCCCTACAATTATCATGTAAGAAACATGCGTCCACAATATCATGAAAACATGTCTGAACCAAATATACAATATCCCCCCGATGCTCATATGTATTACCACCCTGCCTATTACTACTCGCCTCCTGTTGGACAAGGCAATCGTCCGATTAGGCCAAACTATTACCCCCGTCCATCTTATTATCCTGACGAAAATACAAGAAGGGAAAGTCCTGATTCATCTGGTATGCATCAACAACCTCCAACACCGGGTAACGAGTCTCAAACTGAAGTTCATGAAGATGAGGAACAACAAGAAAATATTCAAGATCAAGGAAAATCAGACAAGTTCAAGTGGAGCTCGGTACAAGACGTAGATTTATGCAAGAGTTGGTTAACAATTTCAACTGATGGTGTCACGGGAACTGACCAATCAATGAACAATTTCTGGGAAAAAACTGTTAATTACTACAATGAGTGGAGAAAGGAAGGTCCGTCTGTGACCATTAAGACGGCTTCTAATCATTGGTACAAAATGAGTGCCGATGTTTCCAAGTTTAATGGGTGCTATATACAAATTAAGGATAGCCACCCAAACGGTCATAATGAGACACTTGTTATCAATTTGGCAAAGGACCTTTGGAGCAGCCGTAACAAAAAGAGAAAGTTCCCATGGGAAATTCTTCGAGATCAACCAAAGTGGCAAGAGTTTGTAAACAAGGATGGTGGTTCATCAAAGAGAACAAAAGTTTCTGCTGCAGGTGCCTACACTTTGTCATCGTCAAATCCAGATGCAAGTGAGTCTAGTAGAAGTGTACAAATCATGGATGATCGACCACCAGGACAAAAGGCAGCAAAAGTAGCAGCAAAAGGTAAGGGGAAGGTGAATAAGAAGAAAACTGATGAGGTCTTTGAGAAATGGGAAAAGTTTCAAGATATACAAATGAAAAAGTTATCTTTATTCGAGGAGCGCATTCGACTTCAAGAGTTTGAGCTTCTTTGCAAGGATACCTCGAACATGGATGAAAGAACTTTGCAAAATCATATATACAAGTTTGTGAATTTCTTAAGGCTAAGCATGGGCTATCGTAATTACTATGTTATTCTAATAAGAAGAAAACTAATGAGGCCTCTGAGAAGTGGGAAATGCTTCATATTATGTTGTTTTAATATTCATATGGATGTTTTAATTTTGTACTTCCTACTATTTAAATACCGGTAATCGTATTAATGTAATGTAATCATAGTAATGCATCAGAAATTTTAATATATAAAAGTACCTTTCCTAAACTAGCCGTTGGAAAGTAGCAATAATAAACTAGCCGTTGGAAAGTAACTTGGCTAAACTAGCCGTTGGAAAGTACCAATGCAAAACTAGTCGTTAGAAAGTGTCTGTTTGCAAATTCTTCTATATATTGAGTTCAATGTCATTTGAGAATCCTCACAACTCATAATTCATATACTCTCACATCATCTAGGTAGTCTCTTCTATAAGCCTTCAACATCCATTTATTAACCTCATCATATTATAAATAAAATGTCTCAAAATTCTAGTTCATCAACCAACGTCGATTGGATGAAAGAGATGGATGAAGAATTTTGGGATGACACGGATGATGAAATGGGAACGTATCTCCTTGAACAACTGTCTCAAAATCCATCGAGAGATTGTGTTCCTCGTGATCGTGAAGGTGGTGCAGACTGTCTTTATTTAGACTATTTCGCACCCCAACCGGTTTATCCTGATAACATGTTCCGTCGACGATTCCGTATGAGAAGGGAATTGTTCCTTCGTATAGTAGATGCTGTTGGAATCCAATCGAAATATCTCCAACAAAGATTTGATGCTGCAAAAAGAATGGGTTTGTCCCCATTACAAAAGTGCACCGCTGCTATTCGCATATTAGCATATGGAACTTCTGCTGATATTGTTGATGAATACATCAAAATAGGTGAGAGCACGGCTATAGAATGTTTATTCAGATTTTGTCGTGCAGTTATTGATGCATTTGGAGGGGTGTACCTGAGAATGCCTACTAATACTGATGTCCAACGATTGCTTCAGATGCACGAGGAGTATCATGGTTTTCCTGGCATGCTCGGAAGTCTTGATTGCATGCATTGGCCTTGGAAGAATTGCCCAACTGCATGGAAAGGGCAATACACCAGAGGTGATTGTGGTCATCCAACAATAATGCTTGAATCAGTTGCTTCTGTAGATCTTTGGATCTGGCATGCGTATCTTGGTGTTGCAAGATCAAACAATGACCTTAATGTATTGAGTACATCGAATTTGTTTCAAGAAAAATTACAAGGAAACGCTCCAGAGGTAGATTTCACTGTGAATGGTAGTCAATATACCATGGGATACTACCTTACAGATGGCATATATCCTGAGTGGGCTGCATTTGTCAAAAGTTTCCCACATCCCCAAGATCCCAAGCGTTTATGTTTCAAGCGAAGGCATGAAAGCGCAAGAAAAGATGTCGAGCGAGCATTTGGAGTACTCCAAGCTCGTTTCGCGATAGTGAAAGGACCTGTGAGATGTTGGCATAAAAGTAAAATCCATGACATTATGGAAACTTGTATCATTTTGCATAATATGATTGTTGAAGACGAACGACACACATACTCGAGGAACTTTCAAGACAACGAATTTGTTCCACGAGTTGTTGATGATATCCAACAAAGGCATGCTCCAGACTTCCAAGCATATCTTGCAACAGATGCAACAATCCGAGACAGGAATATGCATCATCAGCTCAAGGCGGATTTGGTGGAGCACATTTGGACACGTTTTGGAAGCGAAGACTCAAATTGATCGTTGTCTATCTAATTTTATTATTGAACTACTTATGTAATTTCATTCAGTTCGTAACGTTTTTCAGATTGCAACAATTATTATTATTATATACTTCCTCCGTTCCATAATAAGTGAAACACTTACTATTTTAGAACGTTTCAAAAATAAGTGAAACATACCCTAAATGGAAAAAAGAAAGTGACAAAATGACAAGAATACCCATCACAAACTTGTGTGGTTTGCTTTTCTCTCTCCTCCTTTTGATAATGAAAAGGGTATTCTATGACTTTTTGGCTTTTGAAAGTGATGTTTATTAAATCTTGTGCCAAATCCCTATGTTTCACTTATTATGGAACGGAGGAAGTATAAAAATTATAATAAAGTCTTTAACAAAAATATTTATGTCATATTTTTTTAATTTTAATAGAATAAATTTGCCAATAATACCCACAATTTGATTTATTTAGCTTATGTAATATCATTTGGTTAATATAAAGTAAAGAGTTGAAAAATAATAAATGTTGATTGGCAAGTGGGACCCTTCAAGCTACATTGGGTGTTGCTTGCCATTGGAGAACATTATAGCTCAACAATGACATAGCTTGTAAATATGACATGGCAAGGCAAGCAACATGGAGTTGTCAATATTTTCCAAGAATGATAAATATGCTCCTGACCAAGATTAGTTATACAAGGATAAAGGCACCATAAGTTATCAAGTCATCACTCATCATGCAGACATGCCCTTGTTGTGAGAAACAAGCCAAACCATATCATCAGTCTTCCTTAATCAAATCAACAAAATTAAAACAGAGTACACAACTTCAGTAAAGTCTAAGAGAGTCTAAGATCAATAAAACTCAGACAATCATTCCAACATTTTGCTATTAAATTATTTTATCATTGGCCACAAAATCATAGATAAACCAACTCATTCTTTGAAAACATAGCGGCTACATTGAATCATCAAAAAAGATTAACAGGTTCCTATCAAAAGTACATCATACTAAAAATTTGAATTTGGTACAAACTATAGCATCGCAAATCAAATATACAAATCCTAGAGCATATTCTAGTAGAAGAGGTCTCAGACATCCAAGGAAGGATAAAGAACAGCATAAGCTCTCAAGTCTGAGCAGACGAAAGCTCTTAGGCGGCCACCGCGAATGTTTTGAGAAACAAGCCTTCAAATTCAGCATCAACAACCTCTTCCACCAAACACAAACCAGATAATTTTGCAACACCAAAACCTTGGGTAATGAAACAAAAGGATTTTCGGAAAAACACCATTGATCATTCTTTATCATGCATGATCAATTTGAGTAGAGTCCAAAGTATTCTGCATAATGAATGATCCAAGTGCTCTGGCATAATTGCATATCACCAGTGCAGATCATAACAGTTCTAACAATTCCATCCAATTATTGTACACATATTAAAAATCATAAATCATTAGCATATTTCAATATACAAAAAGAATTGGCCAATTGGGACTTCGTATTTCATGATCTAGAATGACATACAAGTTATAAAATGTCTCAGACATCCAAGGAAGGATAAAAACAGCATTAGCTCTCAAGTCTGCGCAGACGAAAGCTCTTAGGCAGCCACTGCGAATGTTTTGAGAAACAAGCCTTAAACTTTATCATCATCGCCCACTTTATATAACTTGTACGCACAATTTTCACATAAAATCCACAATTAACCCAATTATCCAACATTTTCAATGTTCAACAAAAACAGCAATTATCTAAACCCATTATACTACCCTTTCACTTTTACTTTAACCCCAACATACACAGGATTAAGTATAATTAACTAAATAAATTAAGAAATAAATACCTCAAATAATTAAAATTATAATCCAAAAAATCAGAAATTTTTAAACAAAAAGAGGTTTCAGACATCCAAGGAAGGATAAAAGCAGCATAAGCTCTCAAGTCTGCGCAGACGAAAGCTCTTAGTCGGCCACTGCGAATGTTTTGAGAAACAAGCCTTAAACTTTATCATCATCAACCTCTTTTTTTACATAAAATTTCATTAAAATCAACATCAAAAAATAATTAATACATAATAATAAAGCAGCCTCAGTAAAATAGTCTAACATCAATGTAAATCAGACGGTAATTCCAACTTTTGTTTTTAGTTATTTCATCACTGGCCACATAATTCAATAAACAAAAACTATATTATATAAAAAAAAATGTAATCGCAAAAAACGGCTCCGTTTAATCATTGAAAAATAAGATTAACGGGTTCCTATCAAAATGCGAAACATAATCAAAATTTAATCTTGGTACCAATGTAGCATCGTAAATCATTGCTTTATGCTATAAACGACGTGGCATCGGACCGTTAAAATTTGAAAAAAATAAATTAAAAAATATAATTAATTAATTACCCTCAGAGACCCGTTTAAAATCACACACAACAGAAACGAGGAGAGAGAAAAATATGAGAATTACAAACCCTAGAACCGGGATCGTTGAATTCAAAAAAGCGCGAAGAAAAATCCCGACAAATCAAACGGCGTATCATCGACGAATCGGAGGGCCGAGATTGATTGATGGGAAAATCAACGGTGCTAAAAAGAATCAACGGCGGAGATTAGGGTTTTGATCTTCAAGAATTTTAACTCTACAACCTTGTAACTGTTTGTTTAAAGTGTCAGACGGCACTTCCTATCTTTTTCATGGGAATTCTTCCTCATTGGGGTAAAATTGCAATTGAAATTGAAAAACCCTAAATAAACCCTAAACCCTAATTGAAGATTGTGGAGAGGAAGTGCGAGATGAGAGAGACTGAGAGAGAAGAAGGGGGATTTAAAGGATTGATGTGTTGGGAAACCCTAATTCAAGAGATTGTGTGTTGGCCGTTTTGGGCTTAATATGGGCCAGTGTTGCCGTTTTGAACAGTTCGAGTTTTTTTTTTTTTTTTTTGATAGGCAATGTTCGAGTTTTTAGATTAGACCCAACTATCAACATTCAACACTTATCAAAACATTTATTTCTTTTGGATGTCAACTAGTTTAGTTGGTAAAAGTTTTGGGAGGTGGCGACCTGTGATCAAATTATGTCTACATCAATTAATGACTACTTAGGTTTATAGTGTACCATGTTTTTTGATGTACTTTAGAGTACTTCTGATAAAATAAATTCAAATGAGTTTACGTAAGTTCAAGTAAGTTCAATAAAGTATTTATTGTTTCCCCTCAAAAAAAAAAAGTATTTATTGAGCCGATGTTTGGGCAAAAAATAAGCTTTGGTTATCATGTTTAGGCTCAAAATGTACTTCTTTTGTTTTAAAATAGTTGTACCACTTTACCTTATGTAGTATTTGGGATACTCCACTTTGAACTTTTTTTGTCAATTTATAGAAACAAAGTTATAATATAATATGTTTGTCTCAATGAAGATTTTCAAAATATGATAATACGTTTATATTGGCAAAATTGTGTGTTGCCAAGCAACAATATAATGTCAAAGTGGTGCAAACTAAACCATAAGTGAGAAACGCAAATGGATATTAGTTTTCCTTTGTTTGGTTTGAAAACTATTCAGCCAAGAAGGAGAATATAAAAATGTTGGAAATGAGATAGTGCCCCTTGTAGTACAACCAAACAACGAAAATTGGGAAAAATCGTTTCCTTAGAAAATGTTTTCCTACGTAACAAACGGAGTCTTTTTTTTTAGGAAAAGCCGGGAGGGGGAATTATATTAAATCAATCTCACCCAAAGCACAGATGCTTTGAGGAAAGGAATCGAGCCAAATAAGTTCAGAATTACAAGCACAATTCCAACGAGCTAACAGGTGGGCAACAACATTATCCATTCGCTTAACATGAGATAACGAAAAAAAATTAAATCCCCAGCCATCCTAACAACATCATGGATCACACGAAAATAAGGAGCTAACCCAAAACTAAGTTTCTTCACACAACTCACCACAGCCAATGCATCCCCTTCAAGGACAATATCTACGAATCCCAATCTGTGCGCCAAGTCTACTGCAAAACGTGTCGCAGCAGCTTCCGCAAGAGTTGCCTTCCACCCGGCTGCAATACGCTTGGTTCCCAGCGCCACAATGCTTCCACCATCGTCCCTAAAGACCACGCCCAACCCTATCTCACCATTAGGACTGACATGAGCATTGAAGTTAGCTTTAATCTTGGCAGTGGGGGGTTTCCAGCATGCCGCAGCCATCTCCACGTGTGGCCTCCATTGAAACACTTCCTTCGCATATGTGCATTACTACTCTGCTTGTTTAACAAACCTACCTGCCACCACCGGATAATCAAGGATCTTCATTTCAAAGATGCACTGATTTCTACAAAACCAAGTAACCCACAATAGTGCACATAAGGTATGCATATCCCCCCTTAAAGACTTGCTAATCATCCACTCAAAACGCTTTGTAAAGGAAGAAGAAGGGGCATTCTCCAGAAGCTGAACAAAGTTACTTACTTGCCATATTTCTCTCGCTTGGGTACAGTCAAGCAACGCATGGTTTATGGTCTCATTCGAAGCATTGTAAATAGAGCACAAGGGAGAGTCACTTACATGTCTCACAAACAAACGCTCCTTCACTCCTAGGCTTCCATTACACGCACACCAAACGTAATGTTGCATCTTTGGGGGAGCCTTCAAGTCTCCACACTTATTTCCATAAATCTGACTCCCTCACACCAAATTGAAGCTGCCACGCACGAAGATGACCAAGCCTCCCAAGCCAACAACACGATTTTACCGTGAACACACCCTCACGAGTTGGCCACCAAAACCAATGATCTGTAGGCCAAAATCGCGATTACAGGATGCTCAAAACACTATCCTACTCACTTTCATCAAAGGTTTGCTTCCCCAAATCAACATTCCATCCCCCGCCAATGTAATCGATTAAATCACTCACTCGCAAATCCATATCACTATCATTGCTTGGCGTAGGGACAAAGTGCACGCCATCCCCCAACAACCAAGCTTCCTCCCACACCTTTATGCTGACGCCAAACCCACACACCATTTCAAACCTTCCAACAATAGAGACTTCGCTCCCCACACACTTCACCAAGTGAAGCTTTGATTGTGCCCTCTACGAGCCTCTAAAAACTCCCCTCTCCAGTAGTACCGAGCCCGCAACAGCTCACCAAGAATAGATGCGTTCCCATGACATAACCTCTAAGCTTGTTTTACCAATAGTGCTTGGTTAAAGCATTTTAGATCACGAAATTCAAGACCACCCATTGACTTAGGAAGACATAGAGAGTCCCAACTATGCCAATGCATTTTTCGCTCCGCATCTTTAGCACCCCACCAAAAGCGTGCAAGTAGAGAATGCACCTCATCAAGAAGACCACAAGGTAGACAAAACAGACTCATCATATATGTAGGAATGGCTTGGGCAACAACTTTAGTAAAAAAAAAAAACTATTTCTTACTGCTAAGATTATATACACTAATTTCCATAAGATTGAATTTATTTATTTTTCCTTTAAATATCAATATGATATGAAAATCATACGCAATTAAGACTTGCCAATGGAAAAATAATATGAATAAACTCTCCTTCCTTTGTTGAGATAAGATTTTCATGCCAACAGAATAGATTGATTGAGTACAATGACTTTAAATGGAATCTAAAATATTACTCCCTCCATTTTCTTTTGTTGTTCATATTTGGAATCTTTTTGTGAGAGAAAATTGGTCAAACTAGGAAGAACTTTTGGAAACGGAGGGAGTATAACTAATTACTAATATTACAAATATGAGAACTAAAATATACAATCAAACCTACATACCCAAATAAAATGTACACAATAATCTTCTAAATTAAAAGATCACTTTAAGATGAAACACTATAAAGATCAAAACTTAGATTCCCTGGCCCAATTCCAAAGCGTTACCAACATATTGTGGCTTAATAAGCATGTCAAGGATCCAAAAGAATAGTCGACGTACCAAGCTCTATCTCTTTATTCTCGCCATGACTTCTCCTAGCCCGCCATCTCTTGAACAACAAAAGAAACAACATAGTCAACGCTGCCACTGCCAAGACGCTACCCGCAACAACACCTCCCACCACTACCCCAGATAGCCGTGGATTCTTTCGAGGCGGCGGCGTCGGTCGAAACGAGATAGGCGATGATGCCAAATGAGGCTTCGATGGTGGCAGGCGCAATTTTTGATGTAGTGGATATGATGGTGATGCAGCTGGTGGTAGTAGTGAGAGTAGTATGCGGCCTGTTATTGCCTCTTTTTGTAGTTGTTGATCAGTAGTAATTTTGTGTAGCTTGTGCTTAAGATCCATGTTCACACAACATAATTTTGTGTCTTACCTGGTGACACGAAGCTTGATCATATTGAAGATCGAAGAATTTTGTGGTAGTTTGCATTAGTTGGCTAGTTGCTAGTCTTGCTACTTGCTAACATGTTCATTATAATAACCATATAAACATTAGATTGAATAAGACCAAGTCGTATTTGGCGTTTAAAGAGAATTAGAGATTATACCATCCCTTCTTAAAGTCTTACTTTTTTGTTTTTAGAATAAAAGTCAAGAATGTAATTAAGATATAATAGGAACCATTTTGTTTTATGGAGTAGATAAAGTAGGACACAATTTTGTTATTTTAGTTAGTTTAAAGTTGTTATAATACTACAGTGAGAAATGAAAAAGTGGATCGTTGTCTAATATAAAGTAGATAAAGTAGAAGGTAGTGGGTATATATTTGTTACAGGTAAATTATGTAGGTCCTTTAATTGAGAGTGGGTGTGTAAGGTGAGTATTACTTTATTGTTGTTTCATCATTTTCAATGAAAGTGTGAGATCTAATTGTAGAGTGAGAAATGAAAAAGTGGATCGTTGTCTAATATATAGAAGTACGTGAGCAAAAACGATGACTCCTTTTTATTTTTTAGGAAAACAAGTAGAATCATGGTCATTCCTCTTCAACTTTTAAAAGTAATATTAAGTAAATATAAGTTTTAAGGGATAAAAATCAACAACTCGATACATCAAAAAATTAATAGAAATTAGCTTCAATCAATAAGAATCAGTTTTTAATTCAAATTAAGTTAAAAAAAACGAGTAAAGAGAACATAGCCTTAGGCTGTATTCAGTTCAACTTAAGATGGTAAGTCGAGTTTAGTAAAAATAAGCGAATAAACTGTAAAAAAAATAAGATAATAGAAAATCAGTAAACATAAGTTAGTTTGGTAATGATAAATTTCATTCAATACACATAAATTCAGCAACAATAATCTCAGAGTTAAAAAAAGTTGAATAAATTGAATAGGGACTTGGCAATACGATGCGTAAGCTCTGCAAGTGAATGGGCTTCAATATGGACTTTGTTAACGAGGCTAAATTTGATGAGGTTTTGGATTGTGCTTAGGCCGGTGATTTAATAAATTATGTAGGGGCCTTGTAAGCATGAGCCATAAATTATGAGGTTTTGGATTGTGCTTAGGCCTTGTAAGTATGAATATCCAATAAAGATTTTGTAGGGGCCTTGTGCTTAGGCCCGTGACGTAGACTCAATCTTTTTGGATTATAAGAATTGTATTAGTTACTTATTTATCTTATTTCTTTCTTCTTGTTCAATTTAATTCTTTCTCAATCTATTACCATTATTTGGTACCTGACAGTAATGAATTTCTCTAGTTCATGACACTCTCTTGCCCCTTAAGCACCAAAATCTATTTCTTTGTGATAATGGTTACCACTCCCTTTCTAGTGTATGGTTTAAACCCAACACCCAATAAATGTAACTATTTTGGTTACCATTTTCTACTTTCTTTCTTCCAAATTCTACTCCCGTTTCCTTCCATACCTTGAACCAAACATGCACTTAATATTTAAGAGTTTTGTTTAGTTGCTATAAAAATACATGGGAAGTGGAACTTCCTAGAAAGTAATATAAGGTGAGATCGTTTGGTTGACAACAAATGCAACAAATTGTACTTCCTAGGAAATTATACTTCCCACGAAATGGATGAAGCTACTTACCCAGGGGATCTAGGTGGAGGGAAAAAGAAGGGGCACTAAGTTACGGAGGAAGAGAGAGAAAATGGTCAAACAGGTTTAATTACAGGTTAAATAGGGATTAAGAGCTAATTAGGGGTTGACGACTAATGGAGTTAACCTCCGTTAGTCATTAAGAGCATTCTAATGTATTTTCAAGAAATTAAGGGGCATACAGTGAATTCTGAAAAGTGCGAGATATATGGTGAATCAAAAAAAATTATCGGAAGTATATGATGAAAAAACCATAAATAAAAAGACACATTTGAAATTGTCTTTGATAAGAATAGAAAAATATTTGAAATTCTTTTACACGAAACGTTATAGAAGAAAATGAAAAGAAGACTTGAAATTTTCTTTAGAACTCAGAAGCAAAGTTATCATATCAAACCATGCACGGATGCACCCTCTACTTGTCCTTATCAAGTTATCATGCTAGCAACTCCACTTCATCTTGTCTTGAAATATAAGAAAGTTGACCTCTATATTGTCCAACTTTTGCTACTAAACTAGTTTTTAAACCCAAATTACACCCCGCATAACTGTATTTTTCATTTATTAATATTTTAGTCTAAAATGATAGTGTTAAGTATCACTTGGTGTAACAGTTAAGACTTAGTATATATATTTGTGGTTATGAGGTCAAATCTTATACAATACATTTTTTTTATTGTATGTGAATTATATGGAATTAAACACTCTAAGCGAAAGCGCCACGTGACATTGTTCCTTATTTAGGAACGTCTTTTAATATGTTTGTATGGATAGTAGCTAATAATTGAGTATTAGTAGTAATAACCACTTGAGGGAATTAAGCTTACAACATTCAATGCTGGCATTCACGCTGTGTTACATGTTGATAATGAAAGTATCAATCTTATAGTGGCCGAAATTATATAAAAATTTGCTTTGATAAAATCTCCAAGTAGTCGACCAGTCAATGATAAAGAATTCAACGAGAAGCAGCCTAATTCTCTTAGGTGAGGGTCCTACGAGGCGGATCACGTACTGATGAGGGCTTCAAACTTTAATTTCTACACGTGATCGAGTCATAAAGATGAGTTTGAGCTTGAGTAGATGATAAAGTTCAAATTGATTTTGGATTAAAACAAGACTCTTAATTGAAGATGTTTCCATCAAAAATTTCATCTTAACGATGTGTTTGTCATGTTAATATTACTCAAACGCAATTTAAATTGTTCGGTATCACTGTCAGTTTCCAATTTTTGGTTTTTATGATTTTAAAACTATATGATATGAGTTGTATAATAAGGTTAAAATTAGTCATAGTGATAGTAAACATGATAATTTTGAAAACCGACAACAGAAAACTGGAAACTACTTTTTCTGGTTTCCATATTTTTGTTTTTGGTTTTCAAAAAAACTTAAAACTGGAAACAAAAAACGATAACGAACGGGCCCTAAAAGATCATACTTCTTCCTTTATGAAATAAATGAAACGTTTCTCCTAAAAGCTCTCACATAACATAAAGAAATGCTTCATTTATTTCAAAAAGGAGGAAGTATATAAAATGATAATATTCCTAAAAAATACGATTTAAAATATGAAGTACTCCCTCTGTATTTTTTTTGTTCTTCATGCTTTAACTGTGCGCATTTGCCAGTGCACTTTTTTTACCTTAAATATATTTCGTTACATATTTTAAAAAAGTATAACGATTGAATATTAATAAAGTATTCATTGAGATGAATCAAACAAGACCCACATGACTACATTTTTTGTTATATATTGAAAAGAATTTAGAAGATTTTCTCTGATTGTAAATAGTGTGAAGATTCAAGTAAGAATAACAACAAAATACAGATGGAGTATATAATACAATTTAATATGACTACAAAATATGATCAAAGTTTGTTCAACAATCAAAATAAGACATGGTCAAGGTTTTGTAACTACGACTTTATAAAGACAAGTGAATAAAATTTGAGGAACTAACAAAGAGAGAATCTATATATGGTTTTGATCCCCCCCTTCCAATTTCAAATAAGGATTTTCGTTTTTGAAGAGATATGAACATATTACCTTTGTGAGCCATATCATGAAAATTTGTTATTATCAAAGTATTGTACTCCATCTCATATTAGTTTTAAAATTTGTCTGGAGTCTATTTACATGCCTACTTTGACTATAGTTTTGAACTAATACAAAAAAGCAAATTTTAGTATAATAGATAATTGAGAACCAGTAAAAATAAGAAGTTGAAAATAACAGGCCCTTAATGTAACAATAATATTGATATACTTGATATTATTATATAGTTTAAAACCATGACTGATCATTCAAAAAGGTATATTGCAATTTGCAAGAAATCAATAAAAGCAATCATCTCTTAACAACTACTACTACCATCTAGGCACACTTTATTATTTTAAGGCCATCTGGTACACGGCCTTTGAGTCCATTCCTAAATTCTAACCTACTGGATTTAACATATTACTACTACTTAATTAGCACATTAGGTGCAAATTATTTGAAAAAATTATGTGTTGAATAGGATGTCTGTGTTACAATTTCGGTTGTTTAAAGTTTTGATATCCACACATGCTTATATAGTCATATAGTTATAGTACTCTAGTAAGTAGATAACTAGATTACTGATTGAGTTAGGTACATCGAATGCAGTACATATCAATAGTTGCACAATTTCAAACGATTTTCTCATGGTCCTGACTACTCTAGTTAATAACATTGAGTATTGACCCATCTTTGCGAAATGATACTGATGGCTCTTACGCGGACGGAAAATAACCAATTATTTGTAAAAATTGTGATACGTGATTATATAGACACGTGAGGTTTTGATGAGTAGTTACCCATAATGCTTTGCTCAATCGGTTAGTAACTTAGTATCTTAGTTTATGTGATACTTTCAATATTTTTTAAATACTTACTATATTTTTTATCGATGAAAATATCATAGTATTTGTTACATAAAATAAATGGATTTCTTCTTATCCTTATAGAGGTGTGCACCAGTCGAGGACTGGAACCGGTTGAACCGGCGGACCGGAATATGTTTTTTTTGCACTGGGACCGGTGCGGTCCGATCTGGACCGGAATCTGTATTTTTTAAAAAATATATCTCTTTTGTAAAAATTTAAACATATTTATAAGTTAGATACGTTAAAATTCTAACAACAATAATCCTAAAGACAATAAAGAGTAGGTTTTAACCTTTCTAATTTTCTTAACTATTTTCAAACTTTAAATTTTTTTTAACTAAGGGTATATTCTCTTCGACATAAAACCACTGAACTGAACTAAACTAAATTAAATTATACTCCCTCCGGTTCCTAAAGATCCTCCCTCTTTCCGTTTAAGTGTGTTTTCAAAATATCCTCCCTCTTTTACTTTATTCCTTATTTGGCAAATTTTTCCCCCTTTTTACCCTCTCATGTCCCTATCATATGGTCCACCATTACACTATTAATTCAATTTTACTCCATTTCTCTCTCCTACTTTACCCCTTTTTATTTGTTTATTTTCCTTAACCCCCTTTCTCTCTCCTACTTTACCCACCCAATACCCTACACAAATTGATCCTCCTTGATATCTGTAGTAACAGTAATAAGGAGGATCTGTCGGAAACGGAGGGAGTAACTAATTAATAGTAATGATAGTAATTTAGGAAATGAACTGAATTGAAAATAAGTTGGGGAGAACAGACCCTAAAAAACAGAAATTTCGGTCCACCGGTAACAAATACTATGATATGGGGACCATTATATAGTGAAAAATGAATGCGAATCTCTTTAATCAAAGAGCTTTATTATTGTTGAGTGTTTTCTATATATAGTTTTTTAGATTAGTTTGAGGAGAGAGAATAATGGAGAGCTCATTGAAGAGCCATTACCAGTGTACATGCTCTAAGAATTAAGATTCAAGCATGATTGAATTTCGTTATTCTTTTTCCTAATAAAAGTACTAGCATAGTATTTTACTATTTTGTTTGGCAAACTAGCCACATGGGTAAAAACAATAAGGAATTAGTTAGTGTTCAGTTCAACAAGCTTTGTCTAGCTGGTACAAAACATTCAAATAAGGGTGTACTCTTTTCAACTTATTTTTACTTATTTTTTGGAAAAGCTTGTAAAAGTAATAAGATTAGTTATGTAAAGTTCTATAAGAATTAAAAAGTGCAGAATAAATAAATAAAAGTTAACAAAATTAGAGAACAGTTTTGAAAAGATCGGAAAAATTAAGATCTAAAAAAAATCCAAAGTTTAAAAAAATGTTAAGAAAAGTTCGAAAAAGTTAGGAAAAGTTCAAAAATAATTAAAACAACTAAAAGTATAAGTGTAAATTAGTTTTAGGATCAAATAAGATATTTAGCCAAGAAGTAATGAAAAATGATAAAGGGCGGTTATGAAAAGACAAATTAGCTTAGATTAGAAATTTGTTAAATAAATTCAATCACTTTTTATTTTAATTAAGTTTAAGAATTAAATAAGGTACTAGCCAATAATTAATGAGAAATTATAAAGGGTGCGTAGGATAAGACAAATTAGCTAGAGTGAACATTTGTTAATTAAAATTCAATCACTAGAGAGTTTTATGAAACCGGTCATTTTGACTTATCAGAATAATCCATTATAAGTAATTAAAACTACCTTTAAATATTTTTTCAACCAAATTTTCTCCCTTCTCTCCCTTTTCTCTACTAAACCCTATGCCTCCATTAGTGAATTTCAAAGGGGCTTCCATCGATTTTATCGGTGGATAGCCCCACCTTAATTTTTATTTTCATTGTTGTTTAGCTTTGTTTATGTTCGTTCTTGTTTGAATAATACTTCCTCCTTTAAAGAGAGAATTAATCGTTTCTCCCTTGAAAGAAAGGGTTTATTCTATTCTCATTGGGAGAGACTTTAGTTTACTCCTTTTGTTTCTAGATGAATTATCGTAATTTTGGATCATTGATGAAGAATTATGCGGTGTCGAAGCAGATTTCAGATCTACAATTATAATCAATGGTATCAGATTTAATTCTATTTCAAAACTACAGCATATCAGAAGATCCCCTCGTTGAAGGTTGTATCAAACAACGATGTGGAAGAGGGTACGCGGAATTGTTAGATCTACTACACAACGATCGTAGTTTTGCAAATTCTGAATTTTATGTGTTCAAAATTGTTATGTATTTGTTATTCCTGATTATTGTAGATGTCGTATGACTCCTTTATTAATGAATTAATTTTACTTTAAAAAAAAGTAATTAAAACTTATTTACTTATATGAACTTTTTTTCAGGTGACTTATATATAAATACTTTCCCCATTCATAAATTCTTACCATTATATAGGGAAAAAAGTAGTTTTCGGATTTTGTTGTATTCATTTCAATATATAGTGTCTAAATATACTTTTTTATAATTTTAAAGGATTTTTCTAACCTATGCCACAAAGTATAGGGTAAGAATTTCAAGATTTCATTGAAAAAATATATAATACAACAAAATTCTATTTGGGGATAATAAATAAGGATAGATACTTAAAGTAGAGATAATTATGTATGATTTTTTTAGTTTGGTTGGATTTTAAAATGAAAACTTTTAGTTTAATGATATCTCATATGAGATTTTTGATGCTCTTAACGTATGCCTTGTGGCATAGGTTAGAAAAATCCAATTATAAATATTTTAAGATATTAATCGTCAAAGCAATGCATTGGACATCTCAAAATTGCAAGTGTTGCAAGAATTATATAATGGAGGTGAATTTAGGGTCTGTTATGTTCAACTTATTTTGTCTTATCTTATCTTATCTTATCTTATCTTATCTTATAAGATCTTATAAAATCTTATCTGATCTTCTCTGATCTTATCTTATCTTATCTTATCTGATTTGATCTTATCTTATAAGCTAGTTTATTGTGTGTGTCTAACATCTTATTTATCTTATCTTATCTTATCTTATCTGATCTTATCTGATCTTATCTTATCTTATCTGATCTTATCTGATCTTATAAAATCTTATATAAGTTAAAATAAGTTGAACAGAATGGACCCTTATAGTTATCCAAAGTTCCAAACTTGTACTTTAAAATAAGTATAAAAAAGGTGAAGATAGATATTGGTTACATGAAAAAATTTCATATAATTTATATTTAAAGAATTTTCTAGTTATTGGTTATATGAAAATAATTTAAAATTAATTGGAAAAACTGCATTTCTACTTGAAAAGAAATTCAGCAAACCCATTAGATCAATTAGACCAGGTTTTATATATGAGTCACATATCCAATTCACCCATCCTTAATTTTTGTTTCTTTTCTTTTGTCGTGGAGTAGGTGTTAGATCCAAATCAAATTTTACATAGCAAGATACAAATTCTATGGATCTCACTAATTTTATTATTATAACATGTGACCAGTGCCAGCTTAATTTTTAAGTAAAAATAATAAGCCTCACGAGATATTCAACATGTTTTGTTTAATTATAGATCTGGTTAGCCAAATTTTTATTTTTAGTTTTAAGGTGCATCGGATACTTTTGTACAACCAAAAATAATGATATTTTAGTGACGACATTAGCAATTAATTGTTTTCACAAAACCCTTCACTAAAATAGCTTGCATGCCAATCTATGACTCGTCTAGTCGTCTCACATATAATTAGTAGTTAGTACCCGACAAAAAATTATGGGTCTAATTAAATTGAAATAATTGACTTTCACCTACACGACCAATCATTTTCTACTAAATGCACACATACTTACTCTTGTTGACCTGTGCTGCTCATATTTTCTTTCTTCAAGTGATATGCAGATAAAAGGAGTAATCACTCCATCAACTTTATTTAAAAATGTCAAACATAACCTTAAGTACCATCGATAAATAGTACATACTCTAGATGGGCGTATATATTTCTATTTTCTAAGATAAATAATGTAATATATTTGTAATCTAATAAAATCAAGTGTTGTGTGACCTTTGATGTAAGCAAAAATAACGCCAACATAGAGGTAACATGTAAAATGAAAAGGAAATTATTTGAATAAAGATGATATTAGAATTTAAGGGTGTGTTCCACAATAACTGCTTAACAAGATATTAAAGAATTTGGCCAGATCGAAATTCCACCAAAAGTGAAAAGAGGTGCTTGATAAAATAATTTTTAAGGTAGTTTTAATGGTGATTGTTTGAAAACGTTTTCTAGGAAGTTATTGTTAGGATGACAGATATAGCCAATATATTTTTCCATTTCTTAAAAATATTTTTATTTACAGTAACAACATATACCAAAACAAGGAGTAAAGATACGGATATCAATAGGGATGGGGTGTGGCGGGGATGGGGCAGGAATAACCTAAGATCCATCCTTGCCCCATCATCTAGGTGGTCGGGTATGACTTTCATCCTCATGCCCGCTCGGGTCTCCTATTTGACCCGCCCTGCTCGAGTTATTTTTGTTTATTTAGATATGAGATATACTTAATATAGTTGTGAGAGAGTACAAGGTTTTGACCATTACAAAATAATGAACAAAGAAGTAAGATGATCTTTTGGAATTGGAATTTAATTTATGTTTGTTGAACTTAATCTTTTTCGCTAGATTTAACTTATTTTCGATGAACTAAACTCTATTTTTATTGAGATTATTTTTGCCTAATTTAACTTATTTTTGCTATGAAAGTAACTCAATTTTTTTTTACCTAATTTAAACTTATTTCTGCTGACCTAACTTATCAATGTTAAACTTAACTTATTTTTGACAAACTTAACCTTTTTGCCAAAATATATCTTAATAAGTCAATCAGAACAGACCCGAACCCAAAAAAGGTCTTTATCACAAAACATTCATTCTTTTAAACTACACTTCAATGTAATAGTAATACTTATTTGTAATAAATTTTCATAATTTATAAAAATTTCTAAAACACTTTCTATGGTGGGGGAGGACATGAGAGAGTAGTTGGAAATTTGATTAATTTCAGCCAGGTCATATCTTGATTTTGATTTATTACTATTTCTTGATAAATTAGTAAATTCCAATCTCCTGATTTTGCTAGTCCTTGTCTTTCTCTACTTATCATCTTGCGCGAACGGACATTGACCCAACTGAAAAATTGACATAAATAGGGAAGAAGGCAGGAACCACACAACACCCTTTTCACCCAGAAAACCATAGAAGAGTGAGAGAAAGAGAAATTAGAAATAGAGATTGAAATCTCCATTTTCATTCTCTAAGAAACGTGTTTTGACATTATTTAACGTGTCATTTCAATCCTATTTTTTCTCTAAAAATTCTCCACCTTTTGATAATCTGTGGTTTTTAGATCATATAATTTTGTTGTTTTTGTTGTTTTGCTCTTTCAACTTGTCATCGCATTTCACTATTATTGCTTTGTCATTTTTTTGTTTTCAACTACAACGTGTTTGTATAAATGCGTGAGTGAAGAGAAGAAAAAGCAAGTGTACAAGTTCCTGGGTTAGACAGGAACAAGAAAGAGGGAAAAAGAAAAAAAAAAGAAAAAAAAGTTTGGGTTTTGTTTGAAATTTTTTAGATTTAAGATAAAAGCAATCAATTTCTATATCTGGGTTGAATTTATTTTTTGAAAAGAGTGAATTTTTCAGAGATGGGTCAATCTGGGTTGATGAAAATAGTTATCTTTAGCACCATTTTGGTGGGTTCTTTGCTTCTATTTGTTTCAGCAAATGAGGAAACTTTGAAAGAAGTAGCTTCAGCTGAGATTGAAATGGAAGAAATTGAGGTCAGCTTGTTAAGAAAGACCATCAATTTCTTATGGCAAAGTGGTCAAAACACTTATGTTCATGTTTGGCCGGTAAGTTTTAACATTGTCTTGTCTCTAAAATGTTGTTTTATTGGATTTATAAGTCAATTTGGAAATCTCAAGTGATTCATCTTTGAATTTAGTTAGTCATTGATTTGAGTTGAAATTATGGTTGATAACAGGATATGGAATTTGATTGGAAAATTATTGTGGGGTCATTGATTGGATTCTTTGGAGCTTCATTTGGTAGTGTTGGAGGTGTTGGTGGGGGTGGTATCTTTGTTCCCATGCTTACCCTGATCATTGGGTTTGATTCCAAATCTTCAACAGCCATATCAAAGTGTAAGGATTATTTGACATTTTTCTTACTCAATTCTTATGTTATCAAGAGGTTTCCTCCCCTTATTGTATATTATCCGGACTTCGGATTAACAATTTGATCTGGTTTGGTCTGATCTATTCCGGTATGAATTAGTACCTTGGGCTTGTATTATAGATAACATGGATCTGGATTGTCTCCGGTAACCGGACGGTCCAATGACCGGAGGAATTAGATGAAGGGTTTTGTGGTTACACTATTAAAAAAATTTAATCATCACTCTCAAGTCTCAATTGAAGGTTCAATAACTAGAGAAGTGTTAAAAAAATTCTCATGCACTCCATGTTTAGAAATTAAGTTTAAAGGCCAAGTTGAGTGAAGCAATTTTTGAATGTTGATTAGTGGAAATATTGTTTCTGAATGTTGATTTGTTTTGTTTTATTCAGGTATGATTATGGGTGCAGCAGTTTCAACTGTTTACTATAATCTTAAGCAAAGGCATCCAACTCTGGACATGCCAGTTATTGACTATGATCTAGCACTTCTCTTCCAACCAGTGTTGGTGCTTGGAATCAGTATTGGTGTTGCATTTAATGTTATTTTTGCAGACTGGATGATCACAGTTTTGCTCATTATTCTCTTTCTATGTATGTAAAGTTATTAAACTTTTGTGCTTGAAAATTTATTTGATTCTGATCTGAAAAGTTACTTATTCTAGCACTTTTAATATGCAGTTACATCCACCAAGGCTTTCCTTAAGGGTGTTGATGCTTGGAAGAAAGAAACTATTATGTTTAAGGTCCTTAACTTTACTTACTGATTTCTTAACTTTCAATTTTTTTATGTTTATTTGTTACTTTTTCTAACCTTGAACCTTTATATTTTCAGGAGACTGCTCAACGCTTGTCATCAAATGGTAGCTACCTTTGTTCTTTTTTCTGTTTTTTATTGATTTGTTAAATCATTTGTATATTCTTTAATTAATGTAGTATCTTTTCCTGTAATCAGGTGATAGTGGTGATTACAAAGTTCTTCCTGCTGTTCCTGAAAAAAAGGAAGAGGTAATATAAGTATTAATGTACTACTATAACTATGTAAATTTTAAGCATCCACATATTTGGCTGAGGCGATTACTAATGAAATAATTATGCAATGAAATCAGGTATCTCTAAGGGAAAATGTGCACTGGCCATCAGTGGCCATTCTGTTTACTGTTTGGTTTGCAATCCTAGGACTCGAAATTGCTCAGGTTTGTTCTGAACTTTCTTACGGTCTTTTAAGCTTAAGCAAGTTTATGCACTATAACACTGAATTTTGTCTTGCAGAAATATACTACTACTTGTTCTCTTGAATTCTGGGCAACCAACCTCCTGCAGGTATCTATCCTCCTTAATTATGTCTAAAATCTTAATCTATCTGCAATATGATCTTCAAAACTAATAAATTTTACGCCATTTGTGAAGATCCCTATCACACTCGGAGCATCTGGATACGAGGCGTATTTGTTGTACACAGGAAAGAGAGTGATTGCTTCCAGAGGTGATGCCGCTGGTAACTGGAAAGTGTACCAGCTGGTTCTTTGCTTGTTTACTGGGATGAGTGCTGGAATGGTTGGAGGGCTACTTGGTCTTGGTGGTGGTTTCATTTTAGGCCCTTTGTTCTTGGAGTTGGGCATCCCTCCTCAGGTCAGTCTGCTATGGATCTTTGATTACTATAAATTATGTGTTGGCTTTGCTTTGCTTATCTTATCTTTGATGTGGACCAACCAACCCCCTGATTTATCCCGCATTATGCGTAATTAATATAGCCAATAATTGAGGGTGCAGTGTGTATCTGCACTAGGAAAAGGAGAAAAGGGAAATGTAGGGGGTTTAGGTGTGATAATTTTTTCTATTCTAGGAACAAAGTCCTATATGAACTCTTTTGTCTAGTTGCATGCGCATCACTAGCTCAGAGATTGTATCTGTTCTTGGTTGTTTAATTAATGTTGATAACTGGATGATGTTTAGTGGTCCTTAATCTTGCTTTACAATCCAAAAAAGTACCTTTTTTTGTTTAGCAAATTACCTTTTTTTAAGATTTTTTGATGGCGAAAATGTTCTTTTTCTGATCGGCATTCCTGATTAATTGTGTGTGAGATGGAGAAAGATAAATTAGAATTTCCCGGTTAACATTAAATGGCTTTAATATTTTATTTATATTGGCTTTTATATAAACTGATAAACCCAAAATGAAGTAATGAAGAGTTAGCAGGGGGGGAGGAAAACATTTATGCTCCCAGCTTGATGTGGAAATTGGAAACTAAGTGTCTTTTGTGAGGATTGTTGGCAATCAATCATTGTCATACATTTACCTAGTGACATTGATATATTAGCCAACATAATTAGAGGTTGCTCATCCTAATTAAGACGATTAGTACTTGGTAGATGGCTATATTTTGTTTAGTTATGTGTCTCTTTCACCATTTCTGTCAAATACTAAAAACTCATCAAGTATGAAGTACTTCTTTTCATGTACTTAAATTAACTGCAAAATAAAACAAACGTACTCGAAACGGCACTAACTGAAATTTTGATTTAATCACAGGTATCAAGTGCTACAGCAACTTTTGCCATGATGTTCTCTTCATCTATGTCTGTTGTAGAATACTACCTCCTTAAACGATTTCCTGTGCCATATGGTAAGCTTGGGCCTATAATCACCTTTTAAAGTCCGGCTAATTGCCTAAATGTCATGTTTTGCTCAACCATCTTATTTGATCTTGCAGCGGCCTACTTCATTGCTGTTGCTACATTTGCCGCCTTAGTTGGGCAGATTCTTGTGAGGAAATTAATCGCTATTATTGGAAGAGCCTCTCTAATTATCTTTATCTTGGCATTCACTATTTTCGTCAGTGCCATTTCTCTTGGTAAGTATATAATATATGTAAATTTTTGTTGAAGAGTATATAATGGGGGTGCTTAGAAAATGATTTTTGGAAACAAAAAAAAAAGAGTTTTGTTCATGACTTTTCGCATAGCTAAAAAGTTTGGTTTTCAGCCAAAAGTATAAATTTGGTTTGACTAGTTTTCTGATATTAGCTTTTTGGCTTTTTCTTTTGATTTGCGTATACAACCAACACCTACAGTTTAATTTACCAAACATGTTTATAAACTACCAATTAGTCTAACATAAACGGCTAACAGTCAAACTAGTAAAGGAAAACCGTCAATTGCCAAACACCCCTATGTCCTTCGTCCGACATTGAGATCATGAGTTGATTTTCTTTCGATTTTTTACAGGTGGTGTAGGCATCTCAAACATGGTGTACAAGATTCAACAACATGAATACATGGGATTCGATAGCTTGTGCAAATACGCAGCGTAGAGAAGACATTTTTTTGGGTTTGTATCAATTTCTTTTTTGGGCAAGTAAGTTCTACATGTAGGAGAGAGTGGTGAAATGTGAGAGTGGAACCCTCGGTGTGAGGGCGAAAAGTGGTTGGTATGAGAACGAGTGTTCTGTGTAATTGTCAATCGAGCTCCTCCGCATGTTTGCTGCTAAGCTTTTAGCAAATTTTTTGTGCTCAAGTGCACCTGTATGGCTGTATTTCTTAGCTTATTGATTCCAATAATCCACATTAAAGCTTTAGCTTCTATTTATAGCAACATCAATGATGATATCTCGTTATTTCTTTCTTTTTTGGTCAATTAACGTTTTGTTTCTCATTCTCTTTTACCTGGATATGTTTTGCTTCTGATGTCAGAGGAAAAATCAGTTGAGCTAATGGTTACTATATTGTGTTGATGTCCATTAGCCGATTAGCGTTTGTAAAGTCTTGTGAGTATGGTTCCAAGAATATGAGATTAAATTTAGTTGCTTCTGATGTCAACAGGAAAATCAGTTGAGCTAATGGTTACTATATTGTGTTGATGTCCATTAGCCGATTAGCGTTTGTAAAGTCTTGTGAGTGTGGTTCCAAGAATATGAGATTAAATTTAGTTACATCACTCTTTGGTCTCTATACAACCCCAAACAATGATTTGGTTTCTGTTCATTTTTTTTTTGATAATTGGTTTCTGCTGTTCATTAATTGCCATATTACGCCAATAGCTTATAATAATATATCTAAACAATCCTACACTTTTGTTTCTGTTTCTCAAAAAAACTAGGAAAGATAACTAGTTTCAGAAAAATTCAAATGTGTCCTACTTTATCAGGATTCTCTCCTTATCTTAAAATTAAAATGCAGACACTACCCAAAAAGTAATATCTCAAAACTCCATCCTTTTGTCTCTTTCATACTTCTTCAACTATTGATTTTAGAAAATAGACCATTCATTTCCTGAAAAGAAATCTAGAGAATCTCGTGCATTCTAGTAAGGACTACCCATAACTAGACCTAGTTATTGGACAGGGTAATCCAATGGCTAAAGGGTTAGGGTCAAATTTACAGGGCTTTTATTGGACAAGGCTTTATTGGACAGAGTCATTATTGGACAGGGCCATTATAGGGCTAACAAAGAAACCCAATAATTTTGAAAAATAAAATAGGTTTTGTAAAAACAATTACATATTCGGATTCGCATACAATTATACTCACTTTTGGCTCTCTTTGTTCTTTGTTTTTCTTGCTCGTTTACCGACCCACCCATTATCGACCCGCTACCCATTTGGCCCGACCGCTACCAACCCTTTATGAGGCGACCCTCTTATGACCCGACTCGCTTCCGAGTCCCGACCCGCACTGACCCTGACCCGCCCAATAACCAGGTCTACCCATAACAAATATACAATACAATACATTCAAATAAGTTCTTATAAGTTAAGAAGGAACTCACCTTGTGACTTTGAGGTCACAAGTTCGAATTCCACTACCTACTTGTGGTTGGGAGTAGGGATTCTCTTATATCCTCCTACTCTCAAGCGTTGACCTGTGTAGCTGGGTTGACTGACCTGCGAAAGGTGCTGGTCCAGTAAGGTCCTTCTTCTTACCAAGGGGTTCCCTGATGGGCCCCAAAAAAAGTTAAGATACATCACAATATATTCATATCGGTTTTAATGAGTTCAAATAAGTCGGCATAACATATACACCATACCCTTACTTATTGGTCAACCTTATTACCTTGTATAGGGTGAAAAGAAAAAGACTATCTACAAGACTACACCTACAAAACTTGAATCATTCACTCAATCCTCATTGATCAACCCTTACTAAAGGTACTCTAGAAAACCGATCACAAACTAATGCTATTTTAGTACAAACTAAAATATATAGTTGCCCACTAAAATAATTTATAATAGCTAGTATAATAGGATACACATCCTAATTAGATTTTAGCTTAAGCATAGTTGACTGAAGCTCAATTTAAACTTCAAAAAAGTAAAGATTGGAGCAACAAGATCAAATAATTTCAGGATAACAACTTAACTATTTCTTGTAATTCTAAAACTCTCAAGAATATTCTCGATTACTCCGTCAAAGAGAAAATAGAATTCTTGATTACACATTCTATCATATGCATAAAACTTTAAACAATTTTTAATCAATTTCCTAATGACAGTAAATTTGTTGACTTCTCATGAAAAACTCAAGTAAGCTTGAAGAATCAATTCTTTCACACGGACATAATGAAAAACAAGTCACTTTGTAAATTTGTGGAGCTCGATTGCCATTCGAGTTTAGGATGAAACCTATTTTAAACTTGTAATTAGGTTCTTTTTTATGTTGACTAATTAAGTAAATGGAATAATACAGAATATGAATCTTAGGGGTGGAATCTTTCTTTGTCTCTATACAATTGTCTTATATACGTATCCAAAAATCAAATTATGGATCTTCAATTTCATAATGCTGAGATCAGATGATTATATTAGAATAAGAAATCTGCAATTTGATAAATAGTATTATACTCAACCAGATCTGAATGGCATTATAGGTTGCTTAAAGAACAATAATTATATATAGATATAGCTGATGGTAGATTGGTAGGCGAGAAGCACGACTGCTTCAACTCTGAAGATCAAATTCATGCTGCTTAAATTTAACGTTAGTTGGCTAGCAAATTAGTACTTATTCTAAAGTTTAAAATAGAACCAATTATGTAGATATGAAATTTAATGTCACACGCAACGATTTATTGGCCCCCTTTCTTGTATTTTTGGTTTTTCTGACGTGTGCTCTTATTAGCAGTTAGATTTTGTCATTATTGATCAACTTGGAGATTTATATAAGATACTCTAGTCAACAAGTTCTGTATCTTTTTATGGAAAATTGTTGTATATGAATTAACAAATAAGATTGCCAGATGCTAACAAAAATAAAGATTTAAGACGCAGTAATTAGTTTTTAGATGCAAGCATTGTTGTTAGAATCGCGATCCGGATCGTACGATCGTACGATCCTACGATCCAGTTTTAGTAAAACGATCCAGATCGTAAGCAGAATCACAAGGCTGGTAGAATCGCAGCAGGATCGGTCAGGATCGTAGCAGGATCGGTAGGATCGTATAGGATCGGTATGATCGGAGTAGGATCGGATGATCCTATATTTCACTTAGATTGTTGCAGGATCGGAGTAGGATCGATCAGGATCAGTCAGGATCGGTCAGGATCGGAAGATCCTACTTCTTTACTTATTAAAATGATCCCTAAAGCAACTGTTGAAGCTATTATGTATAGCACACACCACATGTGAGTGTCCCACATTGATTAAAGAAGAGAGATGAGTTCACTTTATAATGCAAAGGGGCTACTCCCCTTAAAGGGGCTACTCCCCTTATTCAACATCAACTAATTTTCCCTTTAAGCCCAATAAATGATAACCCAACTTCATACACGCAAATATTTCTCTTTTCTAATCTTTTATGACTCTTGCGAATCTATATTAACTTTGCAATATCAATATTATGTGAGAAAATCTAGGTATTTAGCATCCATATTGTTTGAAAGATCTGTATTTATTTATTTGGAAGCATTTATGTTACTCTTTTTTGCAATTTGGTAGGATCTTACGATCCTACGATTCGATTCTACCGATTCGATCCTACCCCCCTTACCGATCCAAACTGAGATCCCGATCCTAACAACATTGTATGCAAGTCAATAATGTGAATTTCTTTTTTTTCTCACTTTCTCCTCTTATTCAAAGAAAAATTATTAAGATTCCCGAAAACTAAGGAATACTTACTTCAAGTAATTCTAAGCAGATTTTAACTGATTTATATTTTACTTTTTATAACTGATTTTAGTAACTCAAACTAATTTTATACAATAATTGTTATTGGAGAAATTCTCAGTCGTAACTTTGTGCTTTGGTTTTTTCTCTTTGGTAGCCAGATTTAATTTTAGTTCTTAATAGTAATCCCGTGCTTATGGTTATATATGAGAATGTAGCGTTAATAACCATTTTTCGTTATAAATAATTTCTAAAAGGGTTATTTTCAAAATAGTTATTACTCCCTTTGTTTATGCTTTAATGAATGTGGGAAGAAATAAAAAAAAGGTAACTATTTGCTCTCTAATTTGTTCTTGTCCAGATATGATAATATTCTCTACGAAGATTTTCTAAAACCCGCTGATAAATAAATTAGTGAAAACATCTACAAACAGAAGGATATGAGTATATTAAAAAATAAGTATAACCTTATTAGTAGTAATAACATCTCCAATTACTTTATGTATTAACCATTATTATTGCTACTATTATCACCTGCATCACATTTCTTAGCATGATCGTATCTTATATATATGATACTCCTACTTGTAACGAAATAAATACGACCTCTACTTTTTAATTGAGACATTTGCTTTTGCATGGACTAAGAAAAAGTGCAAAAAGATAGAGATAACAAAAGTAAAAGTAAGGAAAATGTGAAAAAGGTAAAGAGGAAGGAGAGTAAGAGACAGATGTTAGATCAATGACAACTAATGCAATTAGAGAAAAAGAATCAAATGTCCTAATAAAGAAAAACACCTAAATAGCAAAATTTCCTTATTTAAAAAAGCAACAAAATATCATGACTAATTGTAAGTTCATATTAAGATGGTAGACTTGCCGAAATATTGATAATCATCAATCTCATAAATCACAGACAAGACGAGCCACATGCTCCAAACTTGTACGTGTGAGGCCCCGTTCTTTTGGACCGAATTGGGCTGAACTGAAATGAACTGCGAGAAACTGAACTGAACTGCGAGAAACTGAAATGCAGAGAGTAACTGAACTGCGAGAAACTGAATTGAATTGAACTGAAAATATGTCCAAAAGAACAGGGCCTCTTCTGACCAGGATCAGTTGTTTCATTTGAGTTTTCTCTCGTTCGAGTCAATCATAGTTTGCAATATATAGATTCACCATGGATTGAATGCAAAATATGCAACGAAAACTATGCAAAAAGAAAACAAAAAGAGTATTTTGAAACAATGGGAGTACCATTATTCAAATCTAAAAATATAATAATACAAATATGGGAGGTGGTGGAACCTGTGGATTATGACAAACCATGCTTAGGTATGTTCAATTCAATTTATTTACATTGAAAATTATATTTTTTTCTGAACTTTTCTTAATTATTCTGAACTTTTTTTTATAACTTTTCTTATACTTTGTGAAATATCCTAAACTTCTTCCTAACTTTCATAGGTACTCTTCTTGATAATTTCAAAAAAAAAATCTTAAATTTTCTAATTTATTTATTCTTTCTGAAGTTTTTTAAAATTATTTTCCAACTTTTCTTAATATAATAAAAACAAGTTAAATACTCTTGCGTTTCTTTTTAATAGTTACACTTTTCACACTTGCCAATGTAAATATTTGAACATTAATATCTCTAAATACATTAATAAAAATTATAAAAAGTTGATATCCTAAAAGTACTTATCGAGACGAATCAAACAAGATTTCATATTATAATATTTTTTTTATTACCTTTTAATCACAAATGATAGTCAAAGATAGATTTGTAATAAATAGTATTAAAATTTAGAGTATAACCATTTAAAAGAAACGGAGGGAGTAGAACCGATGATCAAATCAATCAAGATTGGAGTATCTTGAATAAGAAAGTATTGCGCACGTTACCGGCGATACCACCAGTTATCGTATCACAAGGAATATTCATTTCGTGCAAATAGTAGGAGAAGTATGATTGTATAAATTATATTTCATCAATAATTTTAATGCGACACAGGCACACAACACAACATGAAAATGATGGATCACATTCACATCACATAGTGACATACGAGGAATGATAAACCTCTATTTGCTAGATGTTTGCAAAAATCTAGCAGGCAATAAAAAATAATAAAAGGCTGATGTTATGGTCAAAATCTGCATGACATGACGTCAGATAAACAACATCTAGACAATAGATTAACGTAATGACACCTGGAAAGACAGTTGAGTCCGTCTGGACAACGAATGAATGACGTCTGGATGACAGTTGATTCCGTCTGGACAACAGTTGAGTCTGTCTGGACGACGGACGAATGACACTTGGACGACAGGCGAATGACGCTTGGACAAGAGACGAGCGACGTCTGAACGATAGATCATAAACGTCGCGACGACAAGAAAGTGACGTCGCGACGATAAGAAAGTGACGTCGCGACGCAAGGTGAGTATCGACGCGACGCAAGGTGAGTATTGTCGCGACGCCCGAAAGCCAGCAGTCGACGCCCAACAACGTAACCAACTCAGAAGAAATCCCTAAATACTAGGAGGCGGTTACCAACACCAAAAGAGAGCCAAAAGTTGTTCCTATGTTTGTGGGATCCTAATTTCCACTCACTTGACTATTCAAATGACACATGGGATAAAGGATTACTTGGCAACCAAGGTCAAAACAGTTGGAGAGAATCAAGGAGCCAATCAAGGACAGTTATAACTGATTTTTACTCTATGTGACGCCAGCAGTACTGACCGACGCGACGGATGCAGTCAGCCGACGAGAAGGAGCAATAGACCAAACGAAGTTGTTGCAACCGTTCCTATAATCAAGGAAGCACTTACTACTGCCCTAGAACGTGTCAAAGCAATATACATTACTTGGAGGAGTCCACAAACAACAAGAAGACTAAGCCATAAGTACAACCACTATGTCCTACATTGTAGGAGGCACATGTCTCTTTGGTCAACCACTCACAACCGCCTAAAGAGCGATAAAAGGAGAACACATCAGCATTCTTCAAGGGGGGATTCAGAGGAGACAACCTAAAAAAAATACATCATCAAAGGCCATCCTCACTCAATTACTTTTCACTCCACGATCATACAAAGTAATTATGTTTTCTCAAAGATACTCTTGTATAACTCTTCCCTTAGTCAAATACTTTAGATTATCAATGATTAGCATCGTGTAAACATCCAATGTCCATGTATTCAACGTGGCTTTAACGCCGGCATCATAGTGGATTGGTGGACATGCAAGCCACCCGCGGTTTTTACCCATCTTCATTGGGTTTTCCGCGTCACCATTTCTTGTCTTCCTTTTCTTTATTTTTGTCATTTGAATTTCGTCCTTTGTTTCTCTTGCTTTAATTTAGTTATCGATGTCCCAACCAATAATCGTCCCTTGTGCGATTTTTGGCATAAACAATTTGGCGCCCACCGTAGGGCCGATGACTAGATTTTCCCTTTAGGCGCATATCCACAAAAATCCTTTCAAAACACAAAGTCCTGTCTATGTGTCATATAGCTTTATTTGAAGCGTCAGTATCGAAGTGGTGATTCGTCATCTTCTTTTCGTCACGACGGTGTGCATGGCGACGTTAGAATATGTCTTGACGTCCAGACGCCGATTGACATCTGAAAGTTCAGCAAAATCAAAGCAAAAGTATCGTCATAGTGTGACCGAAGTTCAAGCATGAGCTGACTCAGTCATGAAGTTGAGGATCAACAGTCACATTGGTGAAGTCGATCCAATTAAGCAGATATTGACTGTGATGACGCAAAGACCTTATTTATCGTTGACTTCTCGACTTCACGACGAAATAGGTAACAAAGTTTTATTTGTTAATTTCTATTTGTCTTGCTTTTTCTCGTGGAGATGCAACAGGTATTGATCCTAACATCGTGACCAACCAAGCACGCATTTACCATGATGTAAGTATATGTTACTGACTTATTCGAAAATTCAAAGTCGTTGTGACAATCAAAAGCCTGTCGCGACTAAGAAGATCGTCGCGACCAGATGAAGAAAGTCGTCTTGTCGTCGCGTCAGAATGAAGAAGGTCGTCGTGACAAATCAATAAGTCGGTCGCGACCAAAAAGTTCATCCGGACAAATGAAGTCGTCGCGACAAACAGTCCAACGTCGACCTAACAGTGACGTCATCTTAGTGCCAGTCTTTAACCAAAGACATCTCCTCTGTAACGAACCATCACCCATGCGACACATTAGTGAGTTCTTTTTACTTGGCGTGACAGTAAGGTAATTCTCTTTAAAATTACTTACATTTGCTTTGGTAAACTACAATTTAACATCATGGTATCAATTTAATATGTTTCGAATTCGGACATGACTAACTACATCAATCTGTTTGTTTTGAGATAACGCAAGTTTGTCAGGACAAATGGAGAATAGATTATAGTGTCAAGGTTCTACACTATCAGTTACCGCCCAAGGAAAATTCTAAAGTCACAAGCGTCATCTAATTTTGTGGCTAACTTCAGTCCAAAACTAAGTTCCATGTGTGAAGACCTTTGTTTTGTCCTAAAGTCACCACAGGGGGACATGATAGTATTATTTAATTGTTGCGACTTTTAGATTATAACTTATCATATTTTTGTCATAACTTCGAAAGTGATTAACAATTATGCTTATAGAATTCGAGTACAGGTATAATATTAGTCAACGACATGTGTGTCATGGGGGCTCGACGTCAACTATGATTACGCACTGTCACTCAAAGAAGTCTACAGATCTTAAGCAGGTAAAGACGCTAGAAACTTTCGGTGTCATCATGACATGAAAGACATCCAAAAAAATCAAGCAAAGATCACATTGGGGGCCGATACCAAAGATGACAAAATTTGACATTCGAATGTCTTTGACCATTAACGTCGTCGAGACTCAATTCTTTCACCAAGATTGCTTATCAACGATAAGACATTCAAAGCTAACATCAAAAAATAGATTGAAAATCGTTTGACACAATGATGACAAGTTTAATGACAACGACGCTACGGTCACGATAGTGATGACAAGAATAAATTGACGAATGGACCTGACACCCACACTTAGCACTGTGTTGATCCATGCAGATATCAAAACATCATCAACGAGTACTCAATCGTAAAGTCACTCAATCTTATAGTACTTTCGTTCCTCCTTGATTGTTGATTTTCTTCGTTTCACTTTATTATTCTTTGCAATTTTTGTCTCTGTTACTTATACCTTTATGATTCTCATCATCTCTTACATATGTTTCGACGTTTTGACTATCCCTTGTTTATAATACATATATTTTTGTCATACTTATGAAAGTACTTTTTACTTACACCTCCAAAGAGAGATTGCGTTTACAACTAGTTTTACAGGTCAATCGTGTAGCAATGACATTGACAAAATTCTGATTCTTGAGAAGTATCCTTGTCCATTGACTTCAAACGCCAAACATCAGTTGTTTGACATTATATAAGGCATTCATCACTAAAACCAGCGTTCGTCGTCAACGTCAAGAGCAGTAGACAACGAGTATGTTAAAGGCAAACGGGACCATATATTAGATTATGGTAGATGACATAGAATCTTAAATATTACAAGTCTTAGGGGACGACAACGTAGACTCAACAGCTTAAGCGCTACGACGAAAACAAATCATTGGTGTACCATGACCAGTCACTGACGTTGCTAAAACTCATGACGACAGTTAAACAATTCCTAATCTATTTCTGCAATTTTTACTCTTATCATTGACTCCTATGAATTACTTATTGCTAACATTTGAACGCTTTATTCTGTTTCTGATTTATTACATATATTTATATTGGTCCTTACAAGCACTACTAACTTGGTTACCACAAGAACATTCGTTGGTGTATCCTTTCTTTCGCAGAATTAGTGACCGACGACACGATGACAACATGACACTTGTCCCCATACGACGTGACTTGTCTCCAGACGACGTGACACTTGTCTCCAGACGACGTGACGCTTGTCTCCAGACGACGTTACACTTATCTCCAAACGACATGACACCTGTCACCTGATGATCGAGACGACGCCCGTCAAAAGACGACGCGACGCCTACATCCAGACGACGCGACGCTAGCCAAAAGACGACGCGACACGTATCTATACACGATACAACGCCTACCACTAGAGGATGCGATGATAATCGCTGAGCACCAGCTTGACATAAGGACCAACCATGATGTCACAAACGTGGATTACACGAGTTTCCAAGACATGGAACATGTATCGAGTCAATAGCATCACATGACATTAGTTCACATGATCTACTAGCTATGACGACATAACAAAGGTACTCATTTTTTTGTCTCACATGCATCTACTAAGCACATATAGTTTAACGCCAGATATCGGCAGACCGACTGATGATCACTTCATTTATTAAAGTTCAAACATTACATTGTGAGGTAAAAATATACACATGATCACACCACACGTAGTATTTACACACGACGCTTAAACGACACACATAGACATACATGGGCGCATTTAGACACACAATATATATTTCAATGATGAAATTTTTATATGTCATGACATTTGTGTTTCAATGTAAATTAAGTTTCGTAACAATGGATAATGCATTAGCTAAGTGACACTAAATGACATGGTTTGCTATGATGGAATATTGGCATGGAACTGTATTTATGCCTAAATTCACTAAAGCATCCAGTAAGACCTTTGAGTTTAACACTGTATATCAACATATGCACCTATAATTTTCGGGATATTATCTCAGATAACCCTGACTTATAGAACTTTTTCCAATATAACCCTGACTTTGGCAGCCCTGTCTTCGATAACCCTGAACTTGGTTTTTCTCATTAAACTGGACGGAATTTGTAACGCCGTTAACTAGGTTTGACTTTTGCTAAATTCATCTCTTTCTCTCTCTTGTTCTTCATCTCTTCATCAATTTTTCCCAAACTCATAACAAAATCCAGATTTTTCCCAAACCCATTTACCCAAAATCATAACAAAATCCAGATTTCCTCCAATGGGTGTTCTTAGAAAAAAAAAATTGTTAGCAGATTTCAATGGGTATTTGGGGAAATCTACCCTCAAAAGTTAGCAGATTTCAATCACTTGAAATGTTTAATATTAGCTCAAATTTCATATATGGTGAAATCCCATTTGAAATTTCCTCTCTCTCCTCCACCTCCTCCACCACCCCCTGGTTCTCTCTCTCCTCCTCCACCTCCTCCACCACCTCCTGGTTCTCTCTCTCCTCCTCCACCTTCATTGTTAGGCCATCTGCTTAGCCCATCTCTCTCACCTCCACCTTCCTCCCCTTCTCCTCCCCATCCATCACACTCGTGGGCCCTGCCCAATTTATCACATTAACACTGTAAATTAATTCTCAAGCAATTAAAAGCCCAAATAAAAGATAGGAAATGATAGAATTCTTAATAAAAGAAGTCAAAGCTCTAATCTTTAATACCAAAAACAAAATATAGATTAAAGCAACATCCAGTAAATTCACCAAAAACATGATAGTAATTAAGTAATAAAGCTGAAGCCACGACCCCCTATTAAAGAATTGATGAAGAAACTCCCAGATGAGCGCAGAAAATTTCGCTTAAACAACCACCAAAAATCAAATGACGATAGGAACGCTGATAAAGCCGACGATATTTGGGCACCAATAAAGATCTGGAAGTCTTAATTTGTTCATGAAATGTTCAAAAATTGCATGATGGATTTCAAACCTTTATGATCCAAAATCGTTGCAATTGAGCTTGAACTTTAGTTATCTTTATGAATTTTTCTTTGGAAATTATTGTGTGCATCCTGCGTGCAGCAAAATGAAGATGACAGGGACGTCTGGTGACTAGTGGTTGCGCTAGTCCATGGTGGCTACATCAATTTTTGAGGTGGAAGAGAGATAAAATCAGGAGATGGTGGAGGAGATGGAGGAGAGAGAAAAATAGGGGGTGGTGGATGAGAGAGTAACGAAGCAAGTGGATGGAGGAGGAGAGAGAAAATCAGGGGTGATGTAGGAGAGAGAAAGGATAGGAACATAAATAGTTTTTTCTCTTCTAAAAAATAGGTTTTAAATTATAAATGTCAAAAAGTTAACGCCATCCAACGTCCCGTTAACTTTAATGACAAAATACAAGTTTAGGGTTATCCGAGATAGGGGTGAAAATGTCGGGGTTATTTGGGAAAAAGGCCTATATGTCAGGGTCATCTGAGATAATATCCCTTATTTCATTTAAGCTATTCTTCTTGAGCTAATGCATGCATATGTTCAAACACACTAAGCGTCGATACGTATGACGACATGCATACATGCTTTTTAATGACGTATAAACTATGACATAACATCTGCATCATGACACAACAAGGTTACACATATAAGGCGACCTGAAAAGCAACTTAATGATTACAAAAGAATGACTATTGTTATACTAAGATATTGGGTAGGATTTGACGCCAGAATCTCATGCTTTGAGATCTTGAGCGGCTTCATCGCCAGACTTCGTCCCACAACAATTTAGATGGCCATGTCGCCAGAATTCTCTCTACGACATCGTCTTAAGTGGCCATGTTGCCGGAATTCTTTCTTCGACATCGTCTTAAGTGGCCATGTCCCCCGAATTCTTTCTACGACATCGTCTTAAGTGGCCATGTCGCCGGAATTCTTTCTACGACATCGTAAGTGGCCATGCCGCCAGAATTCTTTCCACGACATCGTAAGTGGCCATGTCGCCAAAATTCTTTCTACGACAGCGTAAGTGGCCATGTCACCAGAATTATTTCTACGACATCTTAAGTGGCCATGTCGCCAAAATTTTCCCCTATGATATGTTATCTGACATATAATTTAACTTCACTCTATGTATTCATTCTAAGAGTCTTTTATTGGCCATGTCGCCAGCAAACGTACGATGACAAAAGTCACCAACTGACAATCATGCCTCGATAGTCAATGATGCGAAAGAACAATAGACATGACGTTCAAAGGCAAAGGCTATTTTCCTAATCTTCGGCATGCTTCAATTAGGAAAATGGGGGCTAACTGTTATGGTCAAAATCTGCATGACATGACGTCAGATAAACAACATCTAGACAATAGATTAACGTAATGACACCTGGAAAGACAGTTGAGTCCGTCTGGACAACGAATGAATGACGTCTGGATGACAGTTGATTCCGTCTGGACAACAGTTGAGTCTGTCTGGACGACGGACGAAAGACGCTTGGACGACAGGCGAATGACGCTTGGACAAGAGACGAGCGACGTCTGAACGATAGATCATAAACGTCGCGACGACAAGAAAGTGACGTCGTGACGACAAGAAAGTGACTTCGCGACGCAAGGTGAGTATCGACGCGACGCAAGGTGAGTATTGTCGCGACGCCCGAAAGCCAGCAGTCGACGCCCAACAACGTAACCAACTCAGAAGAAATCCCTAAATACTAGGAGGCGGTTACCAACATCAAAAGAGAGCCAAAAGTTGTTCCTATGTTTGTGGGATCCTAATTTCCACTCACTTGACTATTCAAATGACACATGGGATAAAGGATTACTTGGCAACCAAGGTCAAAACAGTTGGAGAGAATCAAGGAGCCAATCAAGGACAGTTATAACTGATTTTTACTCTATGTGACGCCAGCAGTACTGACCGACGCGACGGATGCAATCAGCCGACGAGAAGGAGCAATAGACCAAACGAAGTTGTTGCAACCGTTCCTATAATCAAGGAAGCACTTACTACTGCCCTAGAACGTGTCAAAGCAATATACATTACTTGGAGGAGTCCACAAACAACAAGAAGACTAAGCCATAAGTACAACCACTATGTCCTACATTGTAGGAGGCACATGTCTCTTTGGTCAACCACTCACAACTGCCTAAAGAGCTATAAAAGGAGAACACATCAGCATTATTCAAGGGGGGATTCAGAGGAGACAACCTAAAAAAAATACATCATCAAAGGCCATCCTCACTCAATTACTTTTCACTCCACGATCATACAAAGTAATTATGTTTTCTCAAAGATACTCTTGTATAACTCTTCCCTTAGTCAAATACTTAGATTATCAATGATTAGCATCGTGTAACCATCCAATGTCCATGTATTCAACGTGGCTTTCACGCCGGCATCATAGTGGATTGGTGGACATGCAAGCCACCCGCGGTTTTTACCCATCTTCATTGGGTTTTCCGCGTCACCATTTCTTGTCTTCCTTTTCTTTATTTTTGTTATTTGAATTTCGTCCTTTGTTTCTCTTGCTTTAATTTAGTTATCGATGTCCCAACCAATAATCGTCCCTTGTGCGATTTTTGGCATAAACAGCTGAAAAGGTGGTGATATGGGTCCCATGGAATAGAAGAAGAATAAAACACTATTTATATTTCATGAACACTATTTGTTAGTTGCATGAACACTATTTTTAGTTACACGAACACTAGTTGTAGTAGCATGAACACTATTTTTTAGCATCGGAATTTTCGAGACTACTTTTTGGTTTGACAGACACTTTGCAATTTTCGAGATAACTTTTTTGTTTGACTGACAACTGTTTCCCATATATATAGACAGTTTTACCCCTGATAGATGTTTGTAAACATCTAGCAAATGGAGGTTTATTCCTCGTCACATAGATGGAAGGTGGGTATTTCTTTTCAGGTGAGATGGAAGGTGGGTTAGATCCAAAGAATCCGAAAAATGTTTTGATCCTTTATGGCTTATGCTCGCCCTAAAACAATAGTCTAGTGACTCTGCTAGTATGCATTATTTTGTCGTCTTATTTCTTCTTTCATTTTCATTGAATCAAAATAATACAATTGTGGGGAAACATTCCAACTTATCCTGATCTTCAAAAAAAATATAGTTTATAATTTTTTTCCTCTTTTTGTCTAAACTTTACATATCTCAATGCCCATGTATAATGAATGAATTTTAATTTCAAAAAAGAATGAATTATGACCTATATACAACATTGATTTTTCTATCCTATGCACCTAGTATGTAAAACATAAACCCTATATTAAATCCCTTCTAGAAAATCACATAATCCCATCATGCATCTTAACTAACGTAGAAGATTCTTTCTAAAATGACAAGAAAACTATAAGATTACTAAATACTTACATAATTTTAGGAAAAACTTATGTGTTAGTTAAGATATACATGATATATGAATTGCTGAAAAGAAATGTAATAGGACTTATCCTTTGCACTAGATTCGACGGTATAACATTTGTAAGCATCCCTTATATTTATCTTTTCACTATTTCCTTACTATAACTTGTGTTAAAGGTAAAAGAGTGAACATATATTGACCTTTCTGTAGGAATTTAGATGCTTAATGCGGAAAACGAGTATCACATACTCAAACATCTAACACCAAGATCTTTGCATAAATCAACATGAATCTATTAAGAGTGTAGAATATACCTCTTGATGCGTGAATTCCACTTCCACCACGTGCCTTCTAGTGGAGATCCCTTAGAACGTCAACCGCCGTTCCTCTAGTGTTGGTCCACGAACAACCCTTAGATCACCACGTATGCTAGTACGGAAGAGAGAATAATTCTCTTGCTTTTGAGGTGTGATGGCCAAATGAATGGGAGAGAGGAGAGCAAAAGAAAATCAGATTTTCTCTTACCAAAAGTGATGTACAACCCTCTCCTTTGTAACCCCCATATGATTATATAGGGTGGTTACAAAGAGATGATTCATGAAGCTTTATTTTGCCTCATAATGTCATACATTATGAGCCTAATAAACTCATGAGTTACAACTCTTCCATCAATCATAAAAACCGCCCAACCCATTTCACAAATGGATTTGGGTAATATTCAAGGGTTGTCACATTGTGTGACCTCATAGGACCCAATACATATTAGTAGTTGGCCTAAATATACTAGCCCAACCAACCGCAATTAGCTTCTAGCAAAACGTTGCGGTCACCTAATATTATTGAATATATTATCTTTATAATTTGTCCATATACATTTAGTTTGTTACACTTGATCGAGGACAAAATCCTTGATCTCCCACTTGTCTAAGAACAAGTGTGTAACCTTCAAATTCCTTAAGTCGCTTAATGTCTAACTTGATGACATGGTAACATCGTATGTAAACCATACCAATATTCAAGTTGTTTCTTGAAACCCGAGTTCGAACTGTCAAAACAAATGATTAACTCCTTAATCCATTTGAGCACGGCCATGCATTTTCAGTTCTCGCTCTTCAAGAGGCCAAGACACCAATCCTAACTCTTAGGAGGACTTTATCCAGTCTTGTATAACCAAAACTCCCACTCACCCGCAGCAGCTCCGATCACCGCTTTTTATAGCCTCCTTTTACGGCACGACGTTTTGCAGTGTCAAAAACATACTAATCCTTAAGTAAGAATAGTGTCATACTCATGTTTAAGGAATCCACTAAATATATTAATGAGATTCTCATAAACCTTTTAGAGAACTCCCACTAGGTCTGCCCAACGTGTATCAACTATACACGCCTATGCAAATGACTAGACATCTCTATGTCCCCATAGCCCATGAAACTGCGCTATCAATCAACTTGCAATCTAGTCCATGAAACAGAATCATTTACGTTCAATTTTAATGATTCGAACTAGGGACAAAGGTAAATTATAACTCCTGTTCACTGGATAGGGTTTCATTCGTCAAATCACATATTTGACAATCCTATCAAACGTTATAAAATACTTTGAACGTTTTATTTAATACTAAACCAAGATTAAATAAGAACATAACCTTTTATTGATAAACATAACCAAACATATCACAGGAGTAACTATAACTGTGAACTAATTAAAAGTAAATAGTACACAATCAAAGCCACTCTCCTACATGCTTAAGTCCTATAGCCCTAGTATGACTCTCATGCTTAGGCTGAGGCAATGGTTTAGTCAAAGGATCAGCGACATTGCTATCCGTATGAACTTTGCTAACTATTACATCTTTTCTCTCAACGATTTCTCGAATGAGATGAAACTTCCTAAGTACATGTTTACACCTTTGATGTGATCTTGGTTCCTTAGACTGAGCTATGGCACCATTGTTATCACAATGTAAAACAATACCATCTCCAACACTAGGCACTACTCCTAGCTCCAGAATGAACTTCTTCATCCAAACGGCTTCCTTTCTGTGCATCTGGCTGCAGCAATGTACTCGGCTTCGTTGTAGAATCGGCGACGATACTTTGCTTTGAACTTTTCCAGCTCCACTGCCCCTCCATTTAGACAAAAGATGAAACCAGATTGGGATCGGAAATCATCTTTGTCAGTTTGGAAGCTCGCATCTGTGTAACCCTCAACAATTAATTCACTTTCACCTCCATACACTAAGAAATTATCCTTAGTCCTTCGTAAGTACTTTAGGATATTCTTAGCTGCACTCCAAAGTGTGCGTCACCTGGATTTGATTGGAATCCGCTACACATGCTCAAGGCATATGAAACATCCGGGCGAGTACAAATCATGGAGTACATAATGGACCCTATAGCCGACGCATAAGGAACATTATTCATTCGCTTAATCTCATCGAGTCCGGAAGGACACCGAGTCTTGCTAAGCGAAACACCATGTTGCATGGGTAGAAAACCTCTTTTAGAGTTTTCCATATTGAACTTAGTAACGATCTTATCTATATAAGTTCTTTGGCTAAGTCCAATCATCCTCTTAGACCTATCCCTATAGATCTTGATCCCCAAAATGTACTCGAGCGTTTCCAAGGTCTTTCATAGAAAAACAACTCTTCAACCATTCCTTGATCGACTCGAAGCATGGGAATGTCGTTTCCTATGAGAAGTATGTCATCTACATATAAGACCAAGAAGACTATGTTACTCCCACTTTCCTTCTTGTAAACACAAGACTCTTCTCCGTTTTTGAGAAAACCAAACGGTTTGATTGCCTCATCAAAACGAAGATTCCAACTCCGAGATGCTTGCTTCAATCCATAAATGGACTTTTGAAGCTTACATACCCTCCTAGGATATTCTGGATCCACAAAACCTTCCGGTTGTGTCATATACACATCCTCTTTCAAGAACCCATTCAAGAAAGCGGTTTTGACATCCATTTGCCAAATCTCATAATCATAGAAGGCAAAGAATCGCTAGGAGTATCCGAATGGATTTAAGCATTGCTCTTGGTGAAAAGGTTTCGTCATAGTCTATACCATGAACTTGCTTGAACCCTTTTGCAACCAATCTTGCTTTGTAAACCTGAATGTTACCATCCTTGTCTGTTTTCACTTTGAAAACCCATTTGCAACCAATAGGTGTAACCCCATTGGGCAAATCCATCAAGTCCCATACTTGATTTTCAGACATAGATGCCATTTCGGACCTCATGGCTTCAAGCCATTTTTCGGAGTCTTCACTCATCAAAGCTTGCTTGTAGGTAGTAGGTTCCTCAAATTCTAAGATCATTATCTCAGAACTTTCGGTTAACAAGAAATCAACAAACTTTTTGTTTGGTATTCTTGATCTACTACTCCTACGAGGGGCTGCAACAGGAGAAATTTTCTTCTCAACAACTTGAGAATTTTCGCACGAATTAGATTCGAGTGGGACAGTAGGAGGTTCGTGTACATGATGCACGTCCTCCAACACTTGGTTAGTTATGGGAGAAGATTCTACCAAAGGAGGAACTACATTCTCCACAACTGGCACTTGTGCTTCTGACTCTAACATAGGTTGAACTATGTCCATTTGTTGCTTTTCTCGAACCTCTTCGAGAAATATATTACTCCCACTTGCCTTTTTGGAAATAAAATCTTTTTCCAAAAAGACACCACGACGAGCAACAAACACTTTGCCCTCAGTCCGATGGTAGAAGTAATAGCCCTTGGTCTCTTTGGGATAACCCACAAAGAAACACTTATCCGATTTAAGGGCGAGTTTATCTCGAAAGTAAACGTTTTACATAAACCTCACAACCCCAAATACGTAGAAAAGATAAACTTGGAACTTTTCCACTCCACATCTCATATGGAGTCTTTTCTACTGCCTTTGATGGAGTTCGATTAAGTGTGAAAGTAGCAGTTTCGAGAGCATATCCCCAAAAGGAGATAGGAAGATCAGCAAAACTCATCATAGACCGAACCATATCAAGTAGAGTACGGTTCATCCTTTCGGATACACCATTCAACTGAGGTGTTCCAGGCGGAGTGAGTTGTGAAAGAATTCCACAACTCTTCAAGTGATCACTAAACTCTTGGCTCAAATATTCACCACCACGATCGGATCGTAGTGCTTTAATTGTTTTGCCAAGCTGGTTTTGGACTTCATTCCGGGAATTCTTTGAACTTTTCAAATGATTCCGACTTATGCTTCATTAAATAGACATATCCATATCTACTTAAATCGTCCGTAAAAGTAATGAAGTACCCAAACCCTCCCCTAGCTTTTGTGCTCATTGGTCCACACACATCAGTATGTATTAGACCCAATAGATCACTGGCCCTTTCACCTTTTCCAGTAAAAGGTGACTTCGTCATTTTACCCATTAAACATGACTCACATACATCAAATGGCTCAAAGTCAAAGGATGTTAGAAGTCCATCTTTATGTAACTTCGAATGCGTTTGGCGTTTATATGTCCTAAACGACAATGCCATAAATAAGTAGGATTAGTATCGCTTGATCTATGTTTTTGCTTTGTCTATGTTAAGAACATCTTTGTCTAAGTCTAGGAAATATAGACCATTAGACCTTTTAGCAATGGCATAAAACATTGAATTCAAATAAACAGAGAAACAACCTTTCTCAATTGTAAATGAAAACCCTTCATTATCCAAAACAGGAATAGAAATAATGTTTTTGGTAATAGCGGGAACATAATAACGATTATTAAGCTCTAATATAAAACCGGAAGGCAAAGGTAGACTATAAGTCCCAACCGCAACGGCCGCAACCCTTGCACCATTTCCAACGCGCAGCTTCTACCTCCCCTTTAGCCAAGGTTCTACTCCTTCTTAGTCCCCGCACATTCGAAGTAATGTGAGAAACACAACCGGTATCAAATACCCAAGAAGTAGATGTTGCTAAATTAATGTCAATGACATAGATACCGAAGAAGAAGCCCCGACTTCTTATCCTTCGATACTTCCGGGGCGATTACGCCTCCAATGACCAATTTGATCACAATGGAAGCACTTGGCATTTGCGGCCACCTTTGGCTTTGCCTTTGCTCGTGGCTTATCGGCAGCCTTAGTGGCAACTTGCTTGCCCTTGTCCTCGCTTTTTCTTGCCGCCCCATTCCTTCTTAAAACCCTTCCCCTTTTGAACCATAAGAACTTCCTTCTTAGGTGCAACAGAGATGTTTTGCTCGGCGATCATGAGCATCCCATGTAACTCAAAAAGGGTTTTCGACACCCCATTCATATTGAAGTTCAACCTAAAATGGTTGAAGCCTTCATGAAGGGAGTGTAGTATGATGTCAGTAGCCAACTCTTGGCTATAAGGAAAGCCCAACCTCTCCATTGTCTCGAAATAACCAATCATTTCAAAGACATGAGTGGCGACTGGCTTGCCTTCGACTAACGCACACTCAAGAATAGCCTTGTGAGTTTCATACCTCTCTATCCGAGCTTGTTGCTGAAACATGGTTTTCAGCTGTCGGATAATACTGTAGGCATCCAAGCATGCAAACCTCTTTTGAAGGCTTGGTTCCATAGCCGCAAGCATAAGGCAGGTAACAATTACCGACCTTTCTGCAATGGCCTTGTGGGCCGCCTTTTCGGCTTCGTAGAGGTGGTCGTTAAAACCGGATAGGGGTTTCAAGAACATCCTCTCGACCTTCGGATCTAAGAACAATTCTTAGATTCCTTTCCCAATCAAGGAAGTTTTTGCCGTTCAACTTATCCTCAAGGATTGAACGTAAGTTAAAAGGTGAATTATTGTTGTTACCAGACATGATATCTACATAGAAGATGCAAAAGTAATAAGTATGTTTATCATCAATAGCTTTTAACAAATTTTAAACACTTTAAAATAAAAGCTATGCACTTGACCAATTTTAAAAAAAAAAATCCCCTTTGAATCAAGTGATTCTAAGACCCTATCAAACGTGATTTATAAGTGGACTTTGGCCTCAACTTAAAACCAAATTTAAAAGGTAAGTAAACTCCTTTACTAATTACAACAATTGTAATTCTTAGTTGATGGGTGATTGCTAAGGTGATGAAAGTTCCCGTGTAAGGAAGTTACCCACAACGTTGGGGAAAGCCTTCCTAATCCTAGACGAACTTGTCATCCAAACACAAAAACCCAACCCTTTGCTTCAAAATCCAAAACCGTTTTGATGATTTTGTTGGGCCAAACCAAACTAAACATGCAAATTTCGGAAATTTACTCTACTTAGCCCAAGATTGGAAGTAACACTCGCTTTGGCGTAACCTATTACTAACGATCAAGATTTTTAGTAGATGTTTATTTGGAAAAGCAATTACCCAATATTAGCTTTAGGGACCTAAGTAAATTATTATGTGATTTAATTACTAGTGAACTCATTGCAAAAATAAATCACATGCATAATAAAACTTAGAAAGCATTCAAAAGCAATATTTAAATGCATAAAATGAAATGTGATCCTAGTATGGCCCCTAACTCTAAAGACTACTCTTTAAGGTCTCCATTCTTGAATCACCTTGGATCTCCATCCTTGTGCTTCATGGAATAAGATTGAATCACCATTCTTCTTATGACAACTTGAATAATCTTTGAAAATTTAAACTAATATTACAAAAATACCAACGATGCATAGATCGTATTTAAATTACAAAAATACATTAACGATACGCGGATCGTATTTTCTATCCAAGTTTGGGCCATACTAGTCACCGCATGCATTCATAATATCATATATATAAAACATGCATTTTAATCAATTATTAAAATAAATTATTATGCTTTAACAACTTTAAACATAATAACACCATCTAGATTTAATCTCATATTAAAGCAAATGGTTAGTACCTTAAGACAAATTTTAATCATATTAGAATTTATCTCCCAAGGGCATTAAAATATTAATCTAACAAATTTAATCAACTATTAAATTTAAAGAAAAATATATAAGCACTTTAAGGTACCACATATATTTTAATCATATTAAAACATAAAAGCATTGCATGACATTTAATCACAAACACTAGCATGCAAGAATTAATCAACTTATTAAAACTAACATCCTAACATAAAATTAAATGTCACAAAATGAAACTCCCATCATAATTTTAATTCATTTAAGTATTAACATAGGATACCATGCATAATAACTTATTAATATGCATTAAGGGATAAACGGATCTTAAAGTTTTATCCGTTGAAGGAGAGACGAGCCGAAGAGACAGAACACTGCTCGCGACCCGCGAGCTAGGTCGCGACTCGCGACCGGGGGTCGCGATGCTCGTCGCGACTCGCGATGCTCGTCGCGATTCGCGAGAAGCTCATCGCTTCCGCTTTTCCGATTTCAATTCAGGCAATTTTAATCGAAATGCGTATGATTTTCTTTATACACTAAACATGTTTACGCATAAATAAATCATTCTAGGCTCCAAATTCAAGAATTCATGCCATGAAATTATACATAATCAAATTAAGCATAAAAACTTCAAAGCATGCAAATCATGAATCATACATATATATATATATATACATCATATTCTAATTAACAACTTAACTAAAACATGAAATAATATAACAATTATATATGTATATATATATATATATATGTATCAAAAAATGTATAAACAACTTTTATACTCCCACTAGATTAAAATCCAATTTTAATCATGCAAACAATATCCTCATGCTAATACCCTCCCCTAAATGAATTAAAATAAAGGAAAACATGCATCAACATGATCACATTAATCTATGCAATAGGCTAACTGATACCACTGTAGGAATTTAGATGCTTAATGCGGAAAACGAGTATCACATACTCAAACATCTAACACCAAGATCTTTGCATAAATCAACATGAATCTATTAAGAGTGTAGAATATACCTCTTGATGCGTGAATTCCACTTCCACCACGTGCCTTCTAGTGGAGATCCCTTAGAACGTCAACCGTCGTTCCTCTAGTGTTGGTCCACGAACAACCCTTAGATCACCACGTATGCTAGTACGGAAGAGAGAATAATTCTCTTGCTTTTGAGGTGTGATGGCCAAATGAATGGGAGAGAGGAGAGCAAAAGAAAATCAGATTTTCTCTTACCAAAAGTGATGTACAACCCTCTCCTTTGTAACCCCCATATGATTATATAGGGTGGTTACAAAGAGATGATTCATGAAGCTTTATTTTGCCTCATAATGTCATACATTATGAGCCTAATAAACTCATGAGTTACAACTCTTCCATCAATCATAAAAACCGCCCAACCCATTTCACAAATGGATTTGGGTAATATTCAAGGGTTGTCACATTGTGTGACCTCATAGGACCCAATACATATTAGTAGTCGGCCTAAATATACTAGCCCAACCAACCGCAATTAGCTTCTAGCAAAACGTTGCGGTCACCTAATATTATTGAATATATTATCTTTATAATTTGTCCATATACATTTAGTTTGTTACACTTGATCGAGGACAAAATCCTTCACTTTCGATATCTAATAATATCCTAAATGAAGTTCATGTAGCTATGGAATCTTCATAAATAATTGCAACTGAATTATAAGTCAGTGAAAAGAGCAACGTCACAACGTGGGTTACATGTTGCAAACATCAGGCTGTGCAACGATGTCGTCAAGGCAAGCTATGTTTCCACCTGCAACGCATAATTAGTCATTTAGTTGATTACTAATGAGCTGAGATAGCCAGCTAAGCAATGTGTGTATGTTCCTACTCTTCCTACTTCATGCATGACATTAATTTCCATTTTCACAATCAATAATAGTACTACTATAGAATATTCTTAGAGTGTTACCAACATACCAATAGATCTTATATATATAAAAAAAGCATACCAATAGTTATGTCGATCTAAGATTCCTTTTTGTTTGTTTTCTTAAAAGAAAAATAATATATACACCTGACTTATATATAGTTGCGTGTAATTGAGAACTTAATAAACATTAGTGCATTAATCTAATCCTTCTCCTTCTAGTACTCTAGGAGCTATTCATTTTGATGGTGCATGGATTTGTCAAAGATTTTTATGTAAACTTGTATTGATGATTGACAAAAAAAACATATTTGTTTTTAGTTTACACAGTTTGACTTTTATACTTGTCAATGTAGAGCTTTGATCATTGATATCTTTAATTATAAATAAGTAAAAATTATAAAAAGTTGATATTTGAAAACCTTGTGTTAAGACAAACCTTACAAGATTTCACATGACTAAATTTTAACTTAAGATATCATTCGCAAACAACATAATTTATTGTGTTTCATCCTAAGTAAACCATGTTAAATCATCTACTATTAGACTGAAGAGAAACCAAGTACTTCTCCTTTAGTCATCAATTGGTAAGATTTTTGTCGTAGATCATTGAGGTATTAGGTTCGAGTCTTGCTAATTGTGGTGTTTGGGATAGAAAATCTCTTTATTCTCCCCCTACGCTCTCAAGCACCTAACATGTAAATGCAAAACGAGGATTCTATGAGAGTTAAAGTTTAGACATGATCATTATTCTCCTTACCTTTAAGGAAAAAAAAAATTAAAGTACGAAAAAAAGAGCGTAACAATAGAAATCCTTGATAATGGCGAATATAATATATTTGTTACAGGTGGATAATGTACAAAGGAAGTGTAAAAATCAATCTCAGATAAAATCAATGGGTCTAAAAATGGTTGATTAAGACTCCAGCCATCCCCTCTAAAACTTTATTACACGTGAAACATATATCGACGGCCGAAAAGGCCGTCTTTCTAGCAAATTGGTGGTGGCAAAATTTTAGGCCACGTATATGGTCATTTATTATTCTCACACACTAAAATAAAGTTAGTGGATAAGTACTATTGAGTATTGATTGACAAAGAAAATAATGTGTTAGTAGTACAATTGTTGTCCACACTGCATTTTTGCTGTTTTGGATTGTTTAGTTACTCATAAGTTCGTAGTTAAAGCAATAGTATTACTGTTTCATTTAGATAAGTTTTCCATATTCTTTGGGGTCTTATGGCGCATTTCTCCCCAACCTTATTTTCGATTCGATTGAATTCAATTCAATTCGCCCGCCGCAATCGTTCGATTCGCTTCCTAAATTATTATCATATTTATTAGTTATAATTTAATTCAGTTCAATTCAGTTCAGTTCAGTTCAGTTCAGTTGATTTATGCCGAAGAAAACATACCCTACAAGAAACTCGAGTGTCTCAATTTCTTGACAGCTCGTCTTTGTCCTTCATGTTAGTGTTCGATCATCAACAGTAAGTTGTGACCCCATATAATATTTGGGTAAATGATCAGGTACAACAATTGGGAAAACGCTAAAACTAGTTTTAAGGTGCAGCTGATCAATCAACTATGGAAAATAAGTCAAAATTAGGTATACCTCATACTACATATGATTTTTCTTAAACTATATAATTTGATTTTCACGCTTGTTAACGCACAACTATGACCATTAACAGATTTAGTTATAAACAAGCTAAATAGTATACTAAGCTGGTATTTGAAAGATACTCCCTTTGTTTTTTTTTATCATTCTCACTTTCCTGTGCGCGTCTCCCAATGCACCTCTTTGAGCTTAAATATCTTTCATTATATATTAGTAAAAATTATAACGATTGAATATTAATAAAGTATTAATTGAGACGAATCAAACAAGAGCACAAGACCCCACATGACTATATTTTTTCTTATAAATTGAAAAAATTGAGAAGATTCTCTCTAAGTATGAATAGTGCCAAGATTCTAAGTGAGAAAGATAAAAAAAACCAGAGGGAGTATATGTTAAGATAAAAATCTAATAAGATCTCACATGATTATATTTTTCCTTATATATAAATCACACACGATGGTCAAAGTGAAGATGTAAATAGTGTCAAAGTACAAACTACAAAGTATGTAGATAAAAAAGAAACGGAGGGAGTATCTAATATCATTTATTATTTAATTACCATTTAAAGTGAAATATAGAAAATTTATTGTTTGATAGAGGCAATTGACAAGGTCGAGATCCTTTTGATTTCTAAAAGAAATAGATAGTTTATTTCATAAATTGATGGTTGAGAATGCATGAAGGAGAATAAAAATAAAGGGACTCTTTTCGGAAATTTTATTATCTATTTAGTAGTTTAGGTGTTATCATCTTAAAAAATAAAATGGATAATATACGGAGAGACTCATAATACCATTTTTGACAACCTAATTTAATGTCATTTTTCATACCACTTAGGTTGCCATCTAAGCTAATTCCATCACCTAGCTAACTAGTCCTCCAGGTTTGGGTCTATCAATTACTAGTGTTCCGTGTAAATAAATTCAAGTTAAGCGTAAGTAATAATTTTTACGACAAATTTCACTCGTTGATACTTTTATGTCATACTAGTTGTTTTGAACATTCTTAAACAAAATACACATACTACTGTCAAAGGACCAGCTCAACCAAAAGTTTAATCTCGTGCTTCCTTCAACACCATGTTATATGACCAACTCAACTAAAAGTCTATCTAAACTGATGGTTGGAGCCCCAAAAATAGTTTTATACTCTATCAATTATATCTTATTCAATCAAAATTTAAAACTTAGATTAGTGAACAACTGTGGATAGTTAAGTTCAATAAATTGATAATGACTTTTTAATAAGAACCTTATATTAGGCGATAAGGAAGCTAACTTATCTAGAAGTGGACCATATGAGGTACTAAAACATGAAGGTTGGAGGGGTAGGAGAGCAATAAATTAATAACCATTGCCAAGATCCAAAAGGCAGAAGCTAGGAGCCAATAGCTGAAAGATCGTATGAGGCGAAAATCATTTATACTCGTATCAAACTGAATATTTTTTTGATGGTGAAAGTATCAAACTGAATATTCATCATTTATTGTTATAGTTATTGTGACACATGACTGGCAAGCTATGCCCAACCTGTTTTGTTTCAAGCCCAATCAATTATTAATGGATGAGATCCAAGCTTATTTGATGTGATGGTGGCGAGTGGCGACTCTTCAATTATTTTAACTGGTGAGCTATATGTTTGAAAACAAAATTAAGCATCAAAAGAGAGAAATATGTTAAATAAAATATACAATGTATATATTTCCTCCGTTTTTTTACATGTTATACTTTCACTTTTCACGCATGTCAATGCAAAACTTTGAAGACATATATCTCTAATTTTGTATTTGTAAAAATTATAAAAAGTACATATTAAGACGAATCTAACAAGATCCCACATGACTATAATTTTATTCACGTATAAATCACAAACGATGGTCAAAGTGAAATTTGTGAATAGTGTAAAATGTCAAAGTGTAACATGTAAAAAAAACCGGAGGAGAGTTCACTCATGGTACCCCTGGGTGTACCATGAGCATGGTACCCCTGGGTGTACCATGAGCATGGTACACCCAAGTATTTTTGTAATAAATTACAACTTCAGGGGCACGTTCGTGATTCCGCGTACTCTCTCTCCTCTTCCTCTTCCGCGTGTTCTCCTCTTATTTCTCGCCGGAAACTTCGAAATCAAAACTTCCACGATCTGAAATTCGTGAGATGATGATGATGAGGCGACTAAAATTCCACGATCAGAAAGTCGCCAGATCTGAAATTCGAGGAAAAAAAAAGAAACGAGTTGAAATTCGTCGATTTTGTCGGAATTGGAGTTGAAATTTCTTAAGATGATTGGGGGGTTAGGGTTTTCCGACGACGCCATTGTTGCTCATTTGTTCTGTTCATGTTGTTTTGCTCATTGTTGTTCATTTGTTCAATTGTTCTGTTGTTGTTGTTGTTGTTTCAATTCTTCTCTCTCTCCTCCTTCCAAACACAACAATGGAGATCTAAAATTCGCGAAAAAAATAAGAAATTTCCAGATCTGAAATTGAGGAAGATGATGATGAGCAAATGACAAAGTTTGCTCATTTGGGTAAAAGTGTGCTCATTTTCTTAAATGAGTAGAAATGCTTACTCATTTTGCTGATTTGCTCATTTTGCTCATTTTGCTCATTTGCTCATTTGCTCATTTTGCTCTTTTGGAGAAAATAGCCTTGGGTGTACCATGAGCATGGTACACCCAGGTCTACTATAAAGATTCCCACCGGAGGAAGTGTAAAAAATTTATGAGTTCTTGTTTCATTGGTTTTCATAGGTTCACATCAATTTTCATTTAATCTTAAGGTCACAAGGTTAAATCCTCTCAACTGCGATACTTGGGGGTAGGAATTCCCCTTACCTTCCCCCCTACTCTCAAGTCTTAAGTACTTGGCCCGCAAGTGCTAACCCAAGAATACCGTGTGGATTGAAAAGTAGTTGTGATAGAAGATAATAAAGTATTTATATTATTATATACATGTAAAAATTTAGGTGCGACCTGTTTGTATTATTATATAAATGTAAAAATTTAGGTGCGACCTGTTTTAAAGTTGCACAAAATAATTCTTTAGAATAACAATTGTAAAAATGGCACAATAAAATAAAAAGACGACCCTTGTAAAACTAATACCGAGGCTTATAGAATAGTTTTCGTGAAAACGACACGCAAGTCATAAAAATGGTTCTTTTTTCTTTTCTATCTAAAAATGGTTCTTTTTCTTCTTCATGTATCTATCCATTTACTAACTATTCGTAAAAAAAAAAACAACTTTCTATGTATCTATCTATTTGAGTTGGTAAGTAATTCAATTTGCACGATATAAGTTATGAGGTGACATCTTACCAGAGGATTAGATTTCAGTTGGAGAAGTTATGTGGGATTTTGAGACGACATCAGTAGATTACTAATATAATAATACTATTAGATGTAATTTTATTTTCAAAAAAAAAAAACTAGAGAGAGACCTTTATGATAGCTTATACTTCTATAAAGTTGGTATAGCCTATCTATAGTGGAGACAAAAAAGATATAGCCAAGTCCACCAAACTTATTCCAATGCTTGCCAGTCACAGATTTGGTCATATTTTCACAAATGGTCCCTAGGTAACGTGTGATTGTGATACTCTCACTGAGCAGCAGACTCTTTCGATGAGCTTGCAATTGCAAATCAAACAAGCATATGATTTGGACAAGATATAGAAAAACACCAATATTGGTACAATATTCACTTTCACTATGTTTGTTTGTATAATCAATTATGGTCGTAAGAAAGGGAAATATAAAGAGGGGGCTTTATTAACGTGATTGTTTCACTTCAAAGTTCAAATCCATAAATTGCAAATCCATTAGTCACAAGGACAATGTGCCAAAAAAAAAAAGTTGTCATTTGGCTTTACAGAAACAAATACCATCATAAATTCATAATTATGAATGTGTGGCTGTAAAAAATAAACATGATACAACGAAGTTTCAGAATACTTGTGAGTTGTGACTTGTGACCACAAATTGAGCTACTCAACTTGTTCGCATACGCCTCACTCCAACAATCTTCAAACACAATAATGGGTCCGACTAGAGCTGATGATGGTTACAATTGAGCGATGATCAGCCTGAGCCACAACCTTCAAAATGACCAAATATGCCGGCTAAGGACAAGAGCTCAAGCCACATCTTGTGGCTCAAATTCATGAATACTTCGAGCAAGGTCACTCCCCCAAATATGGCCCGACCAATCACACCGGGTCAAAAATTTGGGTCGGAATCCTGTTTCCAAACCCACACCAAAATCACAAAGTGAACTGGGCTAATTAAGATTGATTCAACTCTGGTTCGAATAGTATGGTTAGATAACATAGAGCTTACAAGAAGATCATTCATTTGCATGTAAAAAAAGAGTCCAATCCATTACTATTGATCTGGTGAGGCTAGAGAACAGTATATTAGTAAATAGTAAACATGCACGGGTAATTTGGTAAGTTTACTTGATATGGGCCTCATATCAATTCCTCTGAGTAGTTCACACTTACAAATGTAAGGAAAGATGGACCATTTTCCATTGGAATAGGATTCAACATCTTTTTCCCTCTTAAAAAATCAGTCTAAAATTACTGTGGTTTCTGTTACAAAATTGTTTTCATAAAGTTAATCTTCTTCGAATCTACACATAAGTTTTCTAAGCCTCTTCTTATAGTAGTGATTTTGTGTTGCAATTGCCGCTGAAGTTGAGATATTTGGCAATGTAAACACTAGTATACTATTAGACTAAAGAAGGCATTCTACATTTACAATTCATCTTTATTTGCATGTTCTTCAGTTTTAACATTTTTCTTGATGAACGCTCCCAAATCCTTCAAACTGGACTTTGCAGGCAATGTAATCTGGAATGAAGAAAGAGCAAACTCAGTCAATAAATGGCAAGTTCGGGTAGTCAGTGACCTATAAATTACAAGACAGAGGAATCTGATGTTTACTGGATTTGATTTATCTGCTGCTGGATAAAACAGTAGTGTCGGGTAGTCTGTGACCTGCAAATAACAATTACTTAGAATTAACCCAACAAATTTATTTCCGTGATCTCCATAATGTACAAAGCAACAGAGTCGTGTCATATTATTTGTTATAGATGCCTCGTTACAGCATAAATCTGTTAAAATAGGCATCACGGAACAGCATTTCACCGAATGTCAAGTTTAAAATCTGTTCTAGGACAGCCTTTACATAACGGAATGGCCATGTTTTGATTTAATGGCTCTAACAGACAGATACATAAACCAATCAATTACGTTCGCTTTACTATGTAGGCATGTAAAGTAGTAAACACCTACGTGCAAGATTCATGCTTACTAACCTGAAGTTTGGGATGCTCATTTGCAGAAGCATCTATCCTTGCAAAGCTTAGATTTTCCAACCCTTTGAAATGTTTCGCCAATTTTTTTACTTGCTTGCTCACAGCATCACAAGTCATGCACCATGGTGTGTAAACCTTAATGTTTTACAACAGCAACAAATAAAGGTAGTAAGAAGAAGAGAAATGAGTTTCTTGTTGACCTTTTCCAAAAATTCATCTACTATTTAATCATTCATGGACATGAAAATTATTTCATTTCCCAAAAGTAAAAAGACTAGGAAGGAGAGAGGCATCAGCCTGAGAAAGTAAAATCAAAAGTAAAGTTCATAAAAATTTAGCAAAAGCAGTTCAAAATTGGGGAGCACGACCAAAAAACAGATCTAAGAGGAAAAAATCGTTATAGTTTCGAGGTCTTGTTATAAGCATCTTATTTTGCGCTATAAAATGCATGAATTAGCTAAGAAAGTTCCATATAATGTACAAAGCAGAACACATAGTGGAAGGGAAACAAAGAAGAAAAGCTTTACAGAAAGAAAGCTTCACGTGTAAAATCGTAGGGGTGCGGAGGGCAGGAATACTAACCTCAAGAAAAACATTCTTGGAGTTGCTGAGGACCAGGTCATCAAATGTCTTCCCCACAGCAATCTGGACAGTAGTGTTTTCCTGTAATATTTAAATCTCAAAGATTATTAATAAGCAGCTGAGAGAATTACATTTGTTTCCTAAGACTATTTAGGGCCTTCTATAGGAAATATTTATCTAGCATGATACAACATATTGTCCTCCCTGAATAATATCTAACATGGTAAACCTATTCTAGATCAGAAAAGATGTAGATTCACAACTCCTGCAACCAGATTTACCACCCTTGTTGCTTAAATGTCAAACTAACATCTAAATAACAGAAACATTCAAAACAAAATAGATATAGACAACTCACATTATCAGGTATACCCTGTGACTTAAAGAACATTGGAACAGTCCCATGCAACAGCCCGGAGCAGAACTCCTATAATCATGCCGTAAAAAAAACAAAGAGTAAGCAAAGCAAATAGTTTGTGGAGTGAATAGCTAGTAGTGGAAGTAGCAAAATGACAACACCTACTTCTATATTTGTAGGGGTTGGTTCTGATTCCAACATATACTTTGTGCTGATCTTGCTATCAAAAGCAGCAACCTGTCAATGACACAGGTCAATTATGCACATCCAAGATCGGCATCCCAGAATCAGGTAAACCGAAGACTAAGATTAAGAATCTGAATTCAGAACAAGTCAACTAACAACAAATCATCAAGACACTTACAACAGTTTGCTGAGAATCTTCTAGTCCCAGTAGGGTCAAGAAAGGTTTAGCCAGATTCTCCTCAGTAATGTCCACATATATGAGCATTATCTGCAGCAAAAGGAAAGAGAATTAACTTACATGTTTAGGAAAATTCAAAAAAAATAAAAAAAATAAATAAGTGGATGGAGGAAAAGAAAAGAAATGGGGACCTTTGACTTAAATTTTTGGGCAACTTCTTGAAGTGTTGGAAGAAGGGACTTAAACTTGTCAGATTCTGCAAACACATAAACCTACAAACACATTTTAACTCGTCATTATAATCTTGCTTAAGATACTGCTTGATAGTTGATGCTATTTGATAAGCACAGTTCAATATACACACATTAAAATGTTTTGAAACGAGCTGGAACAAATGAGGTTAAGCAGAACTTAGACATTATTCAAATAACTCCTGAGGGGAGTTGGGGCAAGAAATTGCCAGCATCCAAAAGTTACTTTCTCACGATAAAAGAAAGCATCCACAGAAAAAAGAGATACTTAATACATAAAATAACCGCATTCGGTAAGAAATAAAACTTTTGGATGCTTTCTTTTTATCGTGAACAGTCTAAAAGAAAGCATCCACAGGAATACTGTGATGCATGTCTGCCAGGCAAAAAGAATCACATAAAAATTGAGCATATAAGCTAAACAAATTAAAGAGTGCCAATGAAGCCAAATTTAGCTCTCAAGGCTTAGCAATCTATCCATTTCGAGCGGTTCATTTGCTTGGACCAATTCCTACCAAAGGAGATCAAATGCTTACATAATATGATGTTCCCCGCATGTTCTAGAATAATTATGCAATTCCCCGCATCTAATATGATGTTCCCCGCATGTTCTAGAATGATTCTAATATGATTATGATAACACTGTAATTATATACATGATATTCATATCCCTCAGGAAATAAAATGTCAATTAGAATCATGATACAGATACAAGGAAAAGAAATTATGCAATGTGAAAAGTATGTCAACCACTTGAAAAAAGGGGAATTGATGCAATATTATTGTATACATGAATTTTATATCTCTCAGGACATTAGATGCCAGTTTATTTCCCGAAATCAGGATCCACATACATGTCACGTAAATGATGCAACATGACAAGCATGGCAAACATAAAAAAGAATGAAAAGAAACCTGGAGTTTAATTTCGCTGGAGTAGACTTTCACAGAATTCAGCTCAGTTAGAGTTGTAACTAATGGAAACTTGTTATGTTGCAAAAACTGCAATAATTTTTCCTTCTCTAGGGGCACTTCTACAGAAGCAAACAAAATACCTATGTCAGAGTAATAATAAATAGAAGGAAAAAAAACATTGGACAAACATTCTGTAACCAATAACCATAAAAATGATCAAAAAATAAAGTAGACCAGGGTGGTATATCTGATGTACAATGTTTATTACATTCTCTAAATCTAACATATCTCCAATATTAATTTGGCATACTAAGTGAAAATGTCAATATACAAAAGGCTAGCATTCCTTACCAAAACTGGTGTATCTTTCTGGTTCACTCTTGACAAGACCAACACCAGGTCTCGTAGACTTGATATCAGGGAAAAGAGTTTTTGCAACCTCATAAGAATTAGTTTCAACAAACTGCATTTCACTGTCCAAAATTGCAGCCTTGACAAATTCTTCATACTGCGGACCCTGTAAATTGTATATGATTTCACACAGAGATTAGGTGCTGCTGGAGGATATACATAAAGGGGAAAAGTAACTTCTGCACAAGGATATACGGCGTACATATTATATTAGAACAAAAAGGTTGAGAAAAAAGAGCTAGGAGCCTAGAACAGCCTCTTCATTTCGTCACAGCTCGTAAAGCATACAAAAAGGCCGTTATGCATACAACTCCTTGGAAAACCACCAACATGAATGCAGCATTTTTAAAATCCTGTTTGGATCTATAACCATTGCATTTTTTGGGCTTTTGAACTTTAATATAAAAGAGCTTAGCCAACACTACTCCGGCTGATTTGCTTCAGGTTCCAACAGCTTGCTTCTTATCCCAGCTCAAAATCAAACCGACTTATATTTCAGAAGCATCAATTGTGCATACGATGCAGCTCAATATGACCATAAATTATCAATCAGAAGTTCAGAACAATCTCAAGATAATATTTAAATATTTTGTATTCTCACAGTCGTCCAGCATGGCAGCACAACAAGCTCAAGCTTAAGTTCAGCTAGCCTAACCAACAAAATAGAATTTGTCAAAGCAATGTCCTCAAGGAAATATTGTCTGTTTTCTGAATCATCAATGAAGTTCAGAGTTCCTTTGTGTTAGATGAATTAGTTGTTGCCGCAAGCTGAGAAACTGTTATATTTATTGTGAAAAGTGGATACACATATTTTTAACAAGAAGGAACAAATTTCACATCCAGCCATACTATAATCATCAATATCCAACACATTAACTTGCCTTGGAACATATCTCAAGGACTCAAACGGTATCTCAAACCAACTTTGCATGGTGACTTCCCTCACTGGATATCGTCCATTGATGTCTAGGTATTAACCAAACCCTTGAATTGATGATTCCTAGAACATCCACACAATTAGTAGCTCCAAAGTCCAACCTCCAGTTCATCCATGTATATGCAGCTATTCATGTCATGAAACCTCACACCATCACGAACACTGTTAACAATGAGTGTGTAAGGACCTATTTGTAAGTTTTCCATGCACCTGACCTTAAACCTACGAGAAATAAGATGGAAAATTTTTAACCAGGTCGTGTCACAAGCTCCCCTAACACATGTAGGATATCTACTACTATCCTATTTACAGCCTAATAGTACATAGGAAACTGACATAAGAGCCTAGGCACTTTCAAAACTTGTCATAAGTTGCACTCATTGACTCCCCAATTTTTTATGAGAGAAGTCACCCCTTACCATCGATGTGGCCATACTGATTACATCTCTCTTGTGTGCGGAACTCCAAACAAATCCCTATGGATCCAATAACAATTAAGAAAGGACGCATGAATTTCTCTTTCCAGGTTTTGCTTCAAAGATTTTTGGACGGCATCTAAACAGGCAGAATATTCTTTTTTCTAGCATTGCACAGGGATAAGTATACAACATAATCAGAACAAGAATCATACTCAACCCATAGAAACAATGAATCAAAGGAGGTAGCTTTGTCATACCAAAATCTATCTGTCACTCCCTCCCCCTCTTCCTCTAACTTAATATTCTCCATCATTTAGTTTTTAACTGTCTATTTCCACTACGACACGGTGATACTGGTCCTTTGTCCAGAGACACTAGTCATGTATACTATTGTTCGATGTTCCAAGAAAAATCACTTTCAGAGATGCCCAAAAACTTTAGAGTGTATTTCCGTAGAAACATGTGCAGTCCTTGCTTTTGCAGGACAGGATGATCGGACTATCATTCCCAGACAAAGGAAGCAATATATAAACACAGATTACCACATTGCTTCGCATTGCAAAAACATAGCGGTTCCGGCAATAGCTTTTCAGGTAGCAATTTTACCAGGTTAAAACTCTACCAAAGTTGAAAGTTTTCTTCCATAAGACAACAATCTAAGGTAGCGATTACTGTTATATCTTAAAACTCATTCCACCACTACTTAAATCACATTCCAAAACTTCGTAAATAATGCAAACCAAATACTAGTTTCACCAAAAACTTAATTTTTCAGTAGCGTCTAACCACTGCTACCCACTACACCCACCCATTTTGCCGAACATGCTCGTAAAATATCAGAGTCCTTCCATCATTGGGATCATGGACCCAATGCACCATTCATACGAAATAATCCAACCCCATTAACAATCTATATCAACATTCCAATCAAATTTGCAGTCTATTATCCAGCAGATCAAATTACATTTACACCACATTACATGATATCAAATCAAAAGAAGTAACCTCTTGTCACCCATTTACACTCAACACATTATAAGGAAAACAACCCATCGAAACATCGAAAATCACATCATACTCTAACCATAGAAACAATGAATCAATGGAGGTAGCTTTGTCATACCAAAATCTATCTGTCTCCCTCCCCTTCTCCTTTAACTTAATCTTCTCCATCATTTAGTTCTTAACTATCTATTTCCACTACGACACGGCGATACTGGTCCTTTGTCCAGAAATACTAGTCATGTATACTGTTGTTCGATGTTCCAAAAAAAATCACTTTCAGAGATGCCCAAAAAACTTAAGAGTGTATTTCAGTAGAAACATCTAACGTCCTTGCTTTTGAGGGACAGGATAATCGAACTATCATTCACAGACAAAGGAAGCAATATATAAACACAGATTATCACATTGCTTTGCATTGCAAAAACATAGCGGTTCGGGCAATAGATTTTAAGGTAGCAATTTTACCAGGTTAAAACTCTTACCAAATTTGAAGTTTTCTTCCATAAGATAACAATCTAAGGTAGCGATTACTGATATATCTTAAAACTCATTCCACCACTACTTAAATCACATTCCAAAACTTTGTAAACAATTCAAACCAAATGCTAATTTCACCAAAAACTTAATTTTTGAGTAACAACTAACCACTGCTACCCACTACACCCACCCATTTTGCCGAACATGCTCGTAAAATATCAGAGTCCTTCCATCATTGGGATCATGGACACAATGCACCATTCATACGAAATAATCCAACCCCATTAACAATCTATATCAACATTCCAATCAAATTTGCACTCTATAATCCAGCAGATCAAATTACATTTACACTACATTACATAATACCAAATCAAAAGAAGTAACTACACTCTTGTCACCCATTTACACTCAACACATGATAAGGAAAACCAACCCATCGAAACATCGAAAATCACATTATAAAGAACACAAATTCGCCAAATCAAACATTGCCGACAATATAGTCAAATTATCCAAACCAATATAAATATAGATTAAAATCAAACAAAACATAAAGTACCTCAAATTTCTCAAACAACCCAACAACAAAGATACTATACTTCTTAGCAAATGCCTCAGCTTCAGCAACTGAACTCAATCTAACAACTGGCTCACCCGTCTTCTTCCTCGCCCAAATCACAATATCCTCCCTAATCCAAAACCCAAATTCAAAAATCTTCTATACAATTCAATCAAATCAAACAAACAAAATCAACCAAACAAACAATAAAAAAAAGAAGGGAAAATTCTCTTACGCAGTAAATCCACCAGTATAAGGCTGAGAAACCCCATTAGTAAAAAGAAGAAGAGTAGGGTAACCCTTAATATCCAAAGACGACGCCGTTTTAGGGTACCTCTCAGCATCAATTTTCGCCATTAAAAGAGGAGAATTCAATTCATTCAACAAATTAGCAGCTTCAGCAAATTGAGGCATTAATTCAGCACTTCTAGGACACCAAGGAGTGTAACCCAGAATTAGAACAAAGTGATTTTGATCAATGAGTTTCTGGGTATTATCATTGTTTAATTCTACTACAATTCTCTGAGCTCTACTTAAAACATTGGCTTCTGAAGATGAAGATGAAGATGAAGTTGGTCTTTGAAGTTCTTCTTGTTCATCAACTGCTAAAAGTTCTTCGATTTCGGAAATGTCATCGTCGGTGGAGTGATCATCATCATCGGAGGAGAGAAAGTGAAGTGGGGTTAAGAGGAGGAGAAGGAGGAGGAGAGAGAATTTTAAGGAATTGAAGTTGGGTATTTTAGTGGACATTGTGGGAAATTGGAGAGAGAGAAGAAAGGTGGAAATTTTGGAAGTGAGATCTTGTGTTTATGTCTGAGACTTGGGAGTGAAAGAGAGAGGAAATTGGAGACGAAATGGTTTCCGTTGATCACGGAATTGAAAATGGGAGAGAGTGGAGACAGGAGACTTGGAGTAGAGGTGATCATAGGTCGAGTCGGGCTTTTGTCGTAGAAAAATGGTGTGTTTGGGGTCAATATGTTGGGCTGATATTTTGCGTCCAAAATTGGGCTTAATGTAAATATTCTTCAAAATATTTGTACTTCCTCCGTTCTGTTTTAAATGAAACATTGGGTGAAATGACACTATTCATTCATCAATTTTGACTCCAATTTATCGTCATTATATAAAGAAAAAACATAGTCAAGTGAGATCTTGTTAGATTCGTCTCGATGGATACAATCAAATTATCTCTTTTTTATATTTTTTACGTGTGCACAACTAAAGATATTAATGATTAAAAAAGCGTGTTGGGTTGCGTGAAAAAACAAACGTTTCATTTAAAACAGAACGGAGGAAGTATGTTATTTTGGCCTAGACAATATATTCAAAGTCTGATTTTTCCAAGCGAAACATTGGTGCGAGAAACCTATCCATGGGTTTTCGATTTCAGACTAAACTTGATCACCTCTACCTTGAAGATTTTTTTTATTGAGCATATGTTATTATCTACTCCCTCCCACATCTATCTTTAAGATACTATTATCTTGTTTTTAATTTCTCTAAAATATTAGTTCATTTCCTATTTTGATGACATGGTCCCATAATTTCTCTTTGTACTTTTTCAACTACACTATATACAGAAGATACACCTATTTACTCACTCAATTGACTCTTAAAAAGGTGATAAAATAGGAATGAGGCAAACAAGAAAGGATGAAGGAAGGATCTCATATCCCGAAAAAAGCAAAAGGGAAGGATCTCATAGATTTTAGATTGAGGATTTCCTTCTTAATTGTTATCTTTTAGTACTATTTTACAAGTTTTATGGTACCAATTGAAAGGGTTATCTATATCAAATGATCTCAAATTGAGATCTATTAAACAGAAACGTATAGTTTTTCTGTTTATCAAAGTTCAAGCATGGGCTTAGCCAAGGGGCCTTCAATTGCAATACGCAATTGGAACAGATCAAGGAAAAGTTGTATCATACCTATCTCATGTAAAAAAATTAAAAGAGGGGCACATTCATCTCACTAATTATATGTCGTGGTCGACGAGCCCTTTGAGAATATTACGTTCTTTTTTGTGGTTAAAGACAGTGCGCTCGTCGTGCTTGTGCAAAATTTCAAAACCGATGCTTATTCCCACGACCCACCATTGTATATGTCTTGACTCTTGTCATGCGGAGATAGTAGTGAGCTTACATTATGTCAACCCAAACTAGTCCATGCATAATGCTAGTAAAATTATTTTTTAAGGGGAGGTTGAGGGCCTGTTCTCCCCAACTTATTTTGGTTCGGTTCGGTTCGGTTCCGCCTGGTTCGGTTCGGTTCCTAAATGATAATCATTACTATTAATTAGTTATAATTTAATTGGTTCGGTTCGCTTCGGCCCAATTCGCTTCGGTTCGATTCGGTTCGGTTCGGTTCGCTTCGGTTGTTTTTATGCCGAAGAGAACAAGCCCCGAGTTCAAGAAAATAACATAAATTAAGGCTACTTTCTAGCATTTATGTCTAGATATGGTGAGCCTTTGAATGACATGTTTAGCATCTATACTCCCTCCAATCCTCAAAACTATTCAAATTTTACCAATTATATTTGTCCTTGGTTGTTCACCGTTTCATGGATTATATTTATTTAATTACCAATTAAGGTCTGGTGAAAACTAGTAGGCAAGAAAATTATGGTGGGAGTGGTGAAAATTGGACTGGTTCATCATGAAATCAACTCCATTAACTTCAAAGTGTTAAGCAATTAGGTCCTGAAGTATTTCTTTTGTCCACTAAAAAAAATCAATATGATTCTTTTGACGATGTTATTCTTGTTGTAAATGGATGGAGGGGCAAACTTCGGTTATAAATTTAATTTTCAAGCTTGAAAACCTCCATAAAAATAATAAATGCTTATTCCCTTCTACTAAATTGTGTTGGCAATTATTGATATGAAATCTTTTAGTTCTCCTTTATTAAATATTTGTGCTAAAGCAATTTCCTGACAAGTCACATGATCATATCTCTTAGTATGGTTAGCATGCCTTACCACTTCATATTCAGATTGAGTTGGGCACAAGTATGGTTAGCAACTTAGAATGCTTTAAGACGCATCAAGTCGGTCTAGAAAGGGTGAAGAAAAACAGTGCCTTATGCCAATTTTTTTTAAAAGAGAGTTCTATGCTCCGCCAAATCCATATGTCATGTCGGTGGACCCCATAAGAATTTACATTTAATCTTTGCGGTTGAAAATGATTAGGTCGACTTGTAGTGCTTTTACCAAATTTTAGAAAATGTCCTAACATGTCCCCCGTATCGTGTCGAGTCAGCCCGACCCATGCCTAACTCTACTTTAGCATATTCTTTTTTATTTCAGGTGAAAGAAAAACAAAACATAAAAGTTAAGGCTCCTTTTTAGCATTTACAACTAGATGATGAATCCTAGAGATAATGTGATTAGTAGTGTGTATAATCCCTTTATTCATCAAAACTCTTCCCTATTTCAATTTATATTTGCCCTGATTCTGTAACTTTAGCATCACAAAGTTAGTAAGCGGGTCGAGTCGTGTCTAATTCGTGTTGTGTTTATTGGTAAAAACCATAACCTAACCCGATTACCAACTCAAGAAAATAGCGGCTAACCTGTTTTGACCCTACAACTTCACCTTCACCTTCAGCATAAACAAAATTACATACCAACCAATTCAAACTAAACACACCACTGTTTTCATACCGAACCAAATACTACTATATCTTAGAATGATTGCTAGGCTAGAAACTTGCAAAGGGGGACCTTACATAGATTTCGAAGAGGTCGAATCTAAATATTGTCCAATAATATCCTTCTAACCATAATCCTGGCAAAGAGAGGTTAGATTACCCCAGGGGTTGCTTCAGGTATGCCTCTCCTTTTTTTAGAACAGCTAAAAGTCAAAGATTGAAGTCTAGTGCAAAAAAGTAGAGAGAGCAAGATAGAGAGTTTGCTTAGCCGTTCACTACATTAATAAATGGGAACCTAACCCCTAGTCATAATGATCCGAGTGATGACGTGTTCAGAGACGATACACTGATTTTCCAAGTATATGGGCCTGTATTTTCATAGGTCAGTTTTCAAGAGAATTTGGTAATCTCACTCTAATTTGGGGCTCAACTGACCTTGGGCCTAAACAATAACCTTTATATTCCATCCGTCTTTTTTAGTTTGCTACATTTACTTCTTCACAGTTTTTGAGACACAACTTCAAGCATTTATATTAACTACGTATAAGAAAAAATTACAAAATCTATATATTTGGATGATACACATCGAGACAAATTAAATAAAATCCGACTTGACTATATTTCTCCTATGTAGATAAACATAAAGTGAGTTAAAGTTTAACCCGAATTGATGCTACATAGTTAAAATATAAAGAACTAAAATAAGATGGTGGAAGTATAAAAAAATTAATAATTGTGGGGTGCGGTTGGCAGGAGACGGGTATATGTTGCTAGCGTGGCCACCTATTCATCACGTATTCACGTTATTTAATCATCAACTACCCAAAAAGGACTTATTCTTACAGTCCTAATTCCTTACATTCTACAATTTACTATAAAATATGGGACATTATATCCTCATTTATCCCGCTAAACTTTCAGTATCCCACAATACCGTGTGCTTTGCATCATAAACCACGTCAACACTTCACTTAGAATAAGATTTATTACAACTTTTTTTTTTTAAATTAAAATTAATTCATTGATTTAAAGTCATACGACATCTACAATAGAAGTCAAAACTAAACAAATACATATCAAAATGAAATAAATACAATTCTAATATGGCAAAAACCACGATCGTTGAGTAGATCTAACGCTTTTGAAACCCTCGTCTTTCACATCGTCTGGTGACGCAGCCTTCTACAAGGCCTATCGATCTTTTGTAGTTTTGAAGTAAACCTGGATTCAATCCAAGTGATTATAAACGAAATCTTCGCCATCCGTTGCAACCCCGCACAAGTTTCGATCAACAAATCAACCTCTTGAATTACACAAAAAACCAAAAACAAAGTCTCGAAACTCTCACATGAAGAGAGATAAAACCCAATATATGGGTAGATATAACCCAATGTATGGGTAGAAAAACTCTCCATTGAGGGAGACCAAAATTTATTAAACATTAACATAAAAAACTAGAATAAAAGGAAAAAAAGCTACCACCGCCCAAAAAGTGACTGGAAATTGAGTTGAAAATAAAGGGTTTGGTGGGAGAGGAGAGAGAAGAGAGAAAAAAAGAGGAGAGGAGGCTGCGTAAACTCACCAGATTTATTACAACTTTACAAGTACTATAAGAATCCTTAATCGAATAATTAGTTGGTATAATCAGATCGAGCAACGATCCACACTTCTTTTTACAGAAAACCCCACGTGCTTATACTGATTGTTTCTCCCATTTTTATTTGATCTTAGCTTCCTACAAAATCCTACTTCATTCTTATATATATTCATCTCTTTAAGCTCTTAAAAATCACTAAAAATCAAACACATTCAACCCCCCACCCCAAAATCCATACACGTCTAAACTACGTTGCATCTATCTCAGGGTTACTACGTACGCTCGAATTATACTATTAAGCCCCCCACATCCCTCCCCTCGTTCCCCACGAGAGTCAATATCTTTTTTTTTTACAATATGGTTTATGATGAGCCAAAAAATAAAATGATCATCTTAGTGCCATATCCAGCACAAGGTCATGTCACTCCCATGCTAAAGCTAGCATCAACTTTGTCAACGTTTGGGTTACAACCCTTGATAGTTCTCCCGGAGTTCATCCACCGGTCGATCATCGCCAAAGTCAACGCCGCGACGAAGGGTGGGATCGTGTGTGTGTCCATCCCAGATGGGTTGGATGAGACCAAGCCACGAGATTTCTTTGCTATTGAGAAAGCAATGGAGGAACATATGCCGGCTCATTTGGACCGTATGATTCGTAGGATAAATAATGGTGATGAAGATAATATTGCGTGCATGGTAGTTGATCTTTTGGCTTCTTGGGCTATTGACGTGGGGTTAAAATGTGGGGTTGCTGTTGCTGGGTTTTGGCCTGCGATGTTGGCTACTTATACTTTGATATCTTCTATACCTGAGTTGGTTCAAAGAGGTCTTATCTCTGAGTCAGGTAAATATTTGATTTGAGTAGTTATATTTGATAGGAAGTTATAAATTAAATTTAGAATTTTTGCGACAAAGATCTTATCCTTTTCAAAGGAAGTTCCATTTCTTTTCCATTTTCATTTGATTTCTTATGTGTTTTCACGCCTCCTTATAACCCTGAAAAATGGACAAACTAACTCCTTTTCTTAGGATTACATACTGCACTCGTATGCAATATTTTGACTTTTATACTATTTATATAATTAATATGTTGTCTGATTAGTTTCAATGTATATTTTCATAATATCAACTTTTTCTGTAATCCTTATCAATTGAATATTAGGATAATAATACTCAAAGTATTGTATTGACAAGTATAACAAGATAAGACGTTTTAATTATAAACAAACAGATGAATAATGACAACCAACTTTTATTTTGGATTGATATGGCTTATTCTTAACAAATCTTGCTACAAGACCGTGCTAAAGTCATGGGTTTTGATTTTATATCTTAGGGTGTGTTTAACGGGAGTCTTGGAGTGAAGTCTGAAGCAAAGATTTTGGTGAGTCTGCCGCAAGACTTGCGATAAGAGGATTATATTGTTGACAAAGTCTTTGATAGAGTTTTGGTTTCCAAAACTCTAACAAAGTCTTTGATGGAGTTTTGGTTTCCAAAACTCTGACAAAGACTCACTTTGTCTCCCAGGCAACATTGCCACTATCCCAATTCCCACCCAAAGCAAAATTGCAACCTCTACAATTCGTTGGCAAATGATGTTGTGACATTTGTCCTTTTTCAAAAAAAAGGATTCTCACATTCCTCCAAGTAACTAAATGAGTGTCCCACTCCCATCATTTTTATAAAATTAATGTCATCATTTCACACATACTCAATTAGTGCCCATGATTATTATAAAATTAATATAAGTTTAAAATCTTAAATAAAATTTTAAATTATAAAATAATCGGTAAATATACTAACTATGAATTGATCTCATGATATAATATATACTTAATGTTAAAGCAAAAAAATTTGAAATAATTAAATATTAAATAATGTTAAACTTTTATTAGTGAGCCTGGAGAGAGTTTGAGGGAAAAAATAATATAAAACTAAAATGAGTCTTGAGTGAATATGAAGAATAAAACGTAGGTAAAAATTAGTAAAACGCTAATATAGCTGGTCTTAAATTTGGAGTTGAGTCTAAGGAATAAACACACCCTCGTAGCTGCTGAAATTTGGGGCGGCCTGTGCAAAAGGTCACTTGTAGTTTACTCAACTTGTAAAAGTCATTGTCATCTCACATTCTCACATAATCATAACTTAATAGTTTATGTATTAATCATGGATGCTGAAAAAGTCTAAGCGTGACGCAGCTAGAAGGGCATAGTTTATTATACTAACATGTTGTTGCCATGTAACCATAAAATACTAATGATCTTCTTTTTCCGGCTGCTTAACGTACGCAATTAGCATTGTACTTCTAGGAAAGGATATTCATTTATAATTAGAGGTCGCCATGTAGTTGTATAGTTGATTAACTTAGACAACTACACTTTACTCCTAGATAAGGATTATTTTCTTGCTCAATGATTAGTCGATCATTTAAAATGCTTAAATAAGCATATGGGAAGACATGTACTCAAAAATCAGCTTTAGATGTACTAAAACTTAGATACATCCGTGTATAATTGTATATATAAAAACACGCCTGTAGACTGTAACTTCTAGACTCGAATTGTTTGTTCATGAAAACTCTGTTACCGTCAACATGGGATCTAATTGTAAGATTTAGAATGACGTATATTTTTTGAATATCAATTTTTTATATTATTTTATAAATAAGCGAGGAGAGGATTAATTTATCGTCTACAATTTGCAGGGCTTCCACAACTTAAAGGACCAATATCATTTCAACATGATCAACCTCTTGTGGATATTAAAGATATGCCATGGCTAATCGGAACTCAGGCTGCTAAAAAGGCAAGATTCAAGTTTTGGGCCAGAACCATGGAGCGGTCCAAATCTCTTAGGTGGCTCCTTGTCAACTCCTTCCCATATGAATCACAAAATATACGAGTCATAAATTCAGACAACAGCCCAACTACATTTCAAATTGGGCCATTGAGCGGTAATGGGCTAAGCGAAAGCCCAACCTTTTGGGATGAGGATGGAAGTTGTTTAGAATGGCTTGAGCAACAAAAGCCCAACTCAGTTATATACATATCATTTGGAAGTTGGGTCAGCCCAATAGGTGAGGCGAAGGTATGGAGATTAGCGTTGGCATTGGAAGAATTACGAAGGCCATTTATTTGGGTACTTGGACCTGCATGGAGAGATGGACTACCCAAAGGGTACATAGAAAGAGTTGTGAAACAAGGGAAAGTTGTAGCATGGGCACCACAAGTTGAAATATTGCAACATAAGGCAATTGGGTGTTACATCACACATTGTGGATGGAATTCGACAATGGAGGCAATACAATACAAAAAATGCCTCTTGTGTTTTCCGGTAGCCGGTGATCAATCGTTAAATTGCGAATATATTGTTAACGTATGGAAAATAGGGGTTAAGTTGCGTGGATTTAATATCAAGGATATTAGTGATGGCGTGAAAAGGGTCATGGAGGATCGAGAGATGAAGAAAAAGATAGAGACGTTGCACATGAAAGTTATCGGGGAGCAGGCAATCTTTAAAGTTGAAGAAAACATGTTGCGTTTCATAAATGATCTCAAGAGACCTGTTAATGCATTGAATTTCAGCTTATGAGAGATTGGTAGAGAATATATGTCAATATTCTCCTCATAAGTTTAAGATATATTTATATATATACTCTATTAGTATTTATGGAATGAAATGTCATTAACATTGAATTAGCAACAAAGGCAAGGAGATGATGGTAGAGAGAAATGGTCCTTTATTCTTTGGTACCATTCTTTTCTTCGTTGGTACTCCGAGCAATAGGGATTAAAATGCCTTCCACTTGGTCTAGGTCATCGTAAATCTGACAATGAAAAGAAATTGTATATTTCTTCTATTTTTTTTTATTAGCTACAACACATTGTTTTTTTACATTGTCAATAATGTACAACTTTCCCCTATATATATATTTTTTTTGTTTATTTTACGTTGTACCTACTTTTTTTATAAAACTTTCCACACTATACCCTTCAACTTACAAAAGTTTTAGATTGTACCCTAGCTATCTAGCTAATATGGCGGATTTATTCGTTTTTTTGTCATTAGCTTCACATAGCAAAAGTGCATGTCTAATTAAATTACACTTCAACAAGAAAATTTACAAGGAAAACCAAAAACAAGCGTCAAAATACAATCATATCTACAAGTATTCTTACATACACTTCCATAAACAATGTCACTCTACTCTTAAATTAGCAAAAACAAGCAAGATTAGACTCAATAATATGAGCAGGTATTCTTCCGGAATTTGATAGGTTTGGTGCTTAAGTAGTCGACTGTAACATTGCAGAATACGTGCAAACGATGCCTTGTTCTTACGAGCTTCCCTACGACGTCTCCCCTCGAATGAACCTCCATTTCTAGCAAGAATGGAACTTGGCCACTACGTTCATTGGATACGTCTAAGTTTGATGCAGCTCCATACAATGGAACCTTATCTCCATTCACTATTATTGAAGTAGTGCTCCGACTTTTTCTTGGTTGATAGTGTTTCCTCAACTGTTAGTTGCACAAAATTGTTAAGTGAATATTTATGTATATAAGTTGTCATGGTATATGGTAAGAACTAGGCCACAATCTAATTATTATAATCGATCTCAAACAGACAAAGCTAGCTACATGCCTACATCTACCCTGCAGTGGGTAAATTATCCACATGAGATAGAAAAACATTTCGAATTATTGTTTGTACTTAATTGTGATCCCCTATGCATTAAAGTCTTATGTGGATAGGTTACCCGATGGATAAATTCAGTTTTTCCCAACTCAAACTATCCCTTCGTCTATTTTTTAGTTGCTACATGTGCAATATAATTTCACCGTTTTCGAGACACAACTTCAAACATTAACATCTTTAATAAAAACAGGTATATATTTGAAAAGTACACATCGAGAGACCGATCAAATAATACCAGACTTGACTATGTATTTCCTTACGTAGATAAACTCAAAGTGAGTCAAAGGTTTCCATATGAATAGTATCCACAAGGCAAAATGTAGCCCACTAAAAAAAGACGAGTACTTTCTAAGTGAAGCAAAGAGATGGTAAGAGGAAGCAGTAATTTGATAATATATGTAGAAATATAAATCTAACCTGACCAGTAGCAACAGCAATCTCGGAGTAAAGAAGAGTGATGGGGGTTGAGCTAACATGAATGCCGAAAAATGTAGCAGGATTATGAATGCCAAGCTTCAGCGACCCATTAAATGTCATTACTTTTGTGGGTACCCCTGAGAAATCCGTAGCCTCCGACACATACAAGTTATGAACTGCCAAACTCTGCCATGAATATGATGCCAACCCAAATTAAGTACAATTATTGTTTTGATGAGTTAATGGTTAACTTAGTAAACTCAAACAATAAAACTAAAAGAATGATTCCTTAATGCTATAGTTCTGTTATATAGGCATTAAAAAATATTTGTCTTGACCATGACTAAATTAAAGATACCCTATAAAGAAGCAACGTAAGTCAAGACGTGAGTCAATTATATATATATTGATTGAATAATAGTGTAGATTATACTCCTTTTTTCGTAACTTGTAGCTATAATAATGCATTCAGCAAACATAATACAACTAACTAATAACTATTCACCAAAGAAGTTGGCTATCTTATTATAGTAGTTGAACTGCAAGTAATAGGAAGGATACTGCTCAAGTGCTCAGTTAACTTCTTATGAGGGATGGGAGTACTACTAGTGGGCGAAGTCAGAAAGAGGCAGAATACTTAAGTTAATGAGAAATCCTACTCGTCCTTTACATATACACATATTACACTAATAATAGCACACGAAAGTAAAGAAATGGAACATGTTATCATTGAGATAGATAAATCAACATAAGCAAACAACCATTAATCCTGCTTAATAAGGCACTAAACAAGTGTCCTTTGACCCATGTCTTGCATATATACTTGTATATGATATTTAAACAAAAGCAAAACGAATATTTGCTTATAAAATCTGTATTAACATACCATCTAATGGAATAAAGCTATGATTTTGATCCTACTAAAATTCATGTGGTCAACGCACAAGGTAAGACTTCAGTTTCTCTTTTAATAAGTGAATTACACATTTGGATAATTTCTTATGACAATAAAAGTAAGTTTTGCAATATAATTAAGATGGTTTACATTGTCATACTCATATCTTTCTTAAATATTGGAGACTTAACTAGGGTTTTTAGAAGAGGGTGAATAAGCCTATACTATTTCGGATTAATTAGGCATGTGACTTGCATTAATCTCAAACAGCATTAACTAGTGTAGAGTTACATTCAACTTAATTTTGACTTATCCCGAAAAATCTAAGTGGATACAAGTTTAATAAGATAAAATTAAGTTCAGATAAACTTAAATAAGTCAAAATCAGTTTGAATAGACCACATCCTAATACTTCATCCAAACTATATCATAAAAGGCACAAGTATTTTTACCTTCAAAGTGACTTGAGTTTTGAAAGGTCTACTAGCTCCCCAAATGATCAAGCAAAACAAAGTGAACAAAACCACAAAGCTAAGCAACCCAATTAAGGCCTGGATTCTTCTTGACAACCCTTTCTCATCATCATAGTTACCTTCTTCAAGTATCACATTACACTCAGGCCATCCTTTCTCATTCCTCCTCCGACTACCTTTTCGGTCCGACGAAGACCGGAAAATCCCCGAAAAACGGCTGGCAGACGAGTTCCTCGAGTGCCTACCCATAGAAGGATGTGAAGGAGACTCCATAGGACTATTGTACATAGGAGTAGCGTGCAATGAAGTAGACTTATCTCCCTCATCATGTGAGTCTCTTGATGGACTTTGTACGTAGTAAATTGGCCTTTTTGGTGATCTTGAAGGTGATGATGGAGCTAAACTTGTAACATCTGACTCTGATTTAGTGTGCATCATCTTGGCACTTTTTTTTTGTCTAGGAGAAATTTGAGAAGTTGATTGATACGAAAATGGAAGTTTTGTTGGTTTGTTTCATTAAATTTGTTAAAATAGAGTACACATTTTTTGTGTTAATAATGTAAGACACACTTCTTAATTAATTCTAGAGATTAAAGTACTTGAAGAAGTGAAAGAGCAAGAAAAATGGTGAGAAAAAAGCAGAATAATAGACTTTAATGGGGAAAGACAAAGTTGTTATCTATGGTATTGGTGAAGGGAGGGACCATTATAAGAGGAAGTGAGTGTTGCTAGTTGCACATTGTGCACTATATAAAATTTGAAAGGTGACAACAGAAATATTATGCTTTTAGTAGGTGACAAGAGGGGTATACAATGAGCACTATTCCTCAAATATTGCCTCTACTTGTGTGGATATGTTCGATTGTTGAGCTAGAAAGTGTCGGCAACCGACGAATATTAACCAAAATCATTGTTTGGATATTGTTTTAAACTAAATAAGTATTAGTTATATTGATTTTTTGGTGGGTGAATCAGTTTGATTAGGAATTTAGGTTGTTCTCAATGTCTTAGAAAATATTCTTTTTAATCATTAGTAGTATTATGGGCTATTTGTATAAGTCACTCTTTTAGGACAGAAAGTTAATTATTTTTAGTGTTACGCACAAATAATTATAAGATGGTCTTATATGAGATTTTGTACCTTTTTGATATTTTATCAATAAACATATTTAGGGAAATCATATACTACCTCTGTTTTTATTTAGTTGCAACATTCACCTTTTTGCACAAACTTTAAAGAAATGGAAAAGAGAGTATAATTGACCCGCTCCCGCTTAACTCAGTTGTAATTAAATGGGGAGAGTAGGTGAAATAAGGGTAATATAGTCAAATTATCCCAAAAGCTTCTTGAATAAAGGAATGTTGCAACTAATAAAAATAAAAATCTAAAAGTAGAATTATGTAACTGTAACTAAATAAAAACAGAGGTAGTACGACATTCGACCTGAAAAACAATGATGGTTATAAAGGAAGTCACGATTAATATAGTGCGATATAAATATAATTGGTCCACTCATTTCCAAACCTCTTATGTCAAAAAGTTTTTTCCCCCCAAAATTTTCAAAAACAGCTAATTGAAACCTCTCTAAATCAAACAATCAAATCCGAGGATTGACTATCAAAACCTCTAATATGAGTTTAAACATCTAATATTATCTCAACCGTTCTCTTTATCAAACAAGGGCCATAGTAATTTCAACAAGCGGCACTATATGCATAATGCATTGTCATTGTCATTGTCGTTGCCAACTTGTCATCATCCCTTGACCTTCGATAGTTATGGTTCATGTCTTTTGCGGCCAAACTTTTGTATGGCAATCAAAACTCCAATTAAGTTAGGACCCATTATTTTATTTTTTTGAGGGAATGTTAGGACCCATGATTAATATATCCTTCATGAGTTCGTGAATGATAGACTAACTAATTCATATCATCATGACATAAATGCGATTATACTAAACTAGTTTAGATGAGTTAATGTAAATTTACGTGCGCAGTTAAAGAACAATTGGAAAAGCAATTGTAAACTTATGTGCCAATTAAGTATTGGACAGGACTGAGACACATTTTTTTGGTCCGTTACAGTTAACTCCAATAATGGACTCAAAAGCATAAATAAAGCTCTTTCAAGACTTACCTTTTTTTTTTTTTTTTTTTTTTTAACATTTGTTGCTTAAGACTTGCCTACCCAGGTTGGAATTTGCCAATGTACAATTATTTATCAGTGAAATTATGAAAATAAAAATATCTTAAATTAATGTGTCAAGACAAACTCTATAGCATTTCACATAACAAGTCAATTAAAAATATGATTAAAATGACGTATATACATAGTACTGTTGCAATTTTTTTTAGAAATGGCGAAAGCAATAAATAAATGAATGCGACAAAAGTATAAGGACATGTACATATAATAATATACTGATATCTATCTATACTAATATATTAAAAGGCGTTCAAACAGAGCATTGTCAATGTCACGCGCTCTCTCCCAACGTTGTTTTACTTGCATGAATCGCATCATACTATAAAACATGCGTTATATAGGATTTGATCCCATGACTTCAAGCTTATATACTAAAGTCTTAACCACTAAATCAAGTGATATTTGGTGTTATCATTCTAAAGTAAAAAATATTAATAAATGAATTTTTTTTTTTTTGAGGGGTAATAAATGAAATATATAAATACCCAGGACAAAATCCGGGCTTAAAAACTACTTCCTCCGTAACGGAATGAATGCAACAATTGGATATTATTTGTGAAGTTTAAAATATTCAATTGTTGCATTCTTTCTGTTATGGAGGAATTATTTACTTTTATAAGTGAATTTAAAATATGGTCCAAATGACTTATATACTGTTGTAATTTTTTAAAAATGATGAAAGTAATAAATAAATGAATGCGACAATAAGTATAAGGACATGTACAAGTAATAATGTATTATAGATAAGTCATTTATTATGGCCCACAGCGGATTGAGACTAAACACCTTCTTTGGCCAAATTATGTATTATCACAGTCCAGTGGTCCACAGGCCACATCTATCACCACTATCACTTTTCTACCCGTACCCGGTTGAGCCCAGAAATGAATGGGCCTATTTAGTTTTTGATTGACTTTGGGCCTGAGTCCACTATAAAGGACCTCTTATCATCGTGGTCTTTGAAGGCAATATCTTGGAGAGGGACATGCGATATAGGCATATAGCCATAATAGCCCATAGCCTAAAACATTTGATAAACTTCAATGACACTAGAATTTAGAGTATGTTTGGTTCAAATGTTTTGGTTCAATGTTAGTGTGCTTTAAGAAACGGAATCAATTAACTATTTTCTTTCTTTTTGTTTGGTTCAACCCTTCCTCCTATCAATTGGTGGTAATGGACTCCTCTAGTTTGTTTATTTTCCTTCTACTCAAGTAACAAAATCCATTTGTTGGTAGTAATGATTATCAATCTCTTTCCATTCCAAAGCTTGAAACAAACACCTAAGGACTCGTTTGGTATCACTGTGGTTTTCAGTTTGTATTTAAAAGTCATATGCTATATGTCCTATAATGGATAAAAAATTGGTCAAACTTATTAGAAATATGATGATTTTGAAAACTGACAACTAAAAAGTGAAAACCACTTTTTCTAGTTTCCTGTTTTTTGTTTTTAGTTTTAAAAAAAAACTGAAAACTGAAAACAAAAACTATAACGAACAGGCCCTAAATGTAACAAGTTTTGTTATCATTCCACTCCTGTATATGATTGCATTCCTTTTTCATTCCATGACTTGAACCAAACATACTATTTATGTTGAACTAAATATACTCTTGACGTTGAATCACCTAGTCTCACTATGTTAGTAGACATGAGAAACCGTCTCATACTCCCTCAGTCCCATTTTACTTGTCATAATTTGGGAATAATTTTTATTGTTATGTTTTCCACTTCTATATTACTTTTGGACCAAAAAAAAAAAAGTGTAGCGGTACATTAAATTTTTTTTGTTAAATAATGGAAACTTGACAGCTATTTTTGAACTTTCCTAAAAAGAAAATTTTGACAATTAAAATAGGACGGAGAAAGTATAAATCTTTGTCATCATTTTTATGTTTGATTTTATTTATGTGGAAGAATTGACGTGATGGACTAAATTATGAGTTGACAAAAGAAAATAGCTTGAACTAGAGATTAATAAATTGTACAAGAAAAAAAGAACTCGACTATGGATAATATTCACAAAAATAGATTTAATGATATTAAAAAATTGTCCGCCTGATTTCATTGTTGCCAACATAGGTCAAACTCTATCTGATGCCCCGCAAGTCTACATCTAGATCGATTGATCTTGGAATAGGAATACTCTACTAGGCAAGGTCATAGCCGTTGCCTCCATGCAAGCTCAACCCTGTCCATGGAAGCACAAGCTTGTCTACGCGCGCTAATTTGGGCACGTGAATACGGTCACGACTGTATTTTGATCCACACAGACTCGTCACTTCTAGTTAATTGTCTCTGTTTCCCCAAGACGGGTTATATTATATCTCCGTCAAATGGGTCATGCAGGATATCCGAGACATTGCTAACTTAACACGGTGGTGTTATATTACCAAGGTTCAAGGACTGCAAGTCCATCAAACTCATGACCTCGCGACCTACCTACGTACTCTTAATATTCCTACACCTTTTAGATTTCTTGTATGTTCTCCTGATTTCAGGCATCTTATTCTTAACATCGATATGAATGAAAAAGAACTTATTAGTGGAGATGCCAAAGAGAGAAATTTACCTAGAAAAGCTCTTTTCCCCTCTCTGTGGTAACACCTCGGAATCCAATGCGTAAAAGGTAACAACATTGCCTCCATGCAACTTTATATAATGCATGTGGCGTATCTTAAGACTTAACATCAGACAATACAACTTTAATACAGATTGCTTTCATAAAAGTGTATTAGTTTGTGGATTCCTCTTGCCTTTTGCATGAATATGCAGAGTGGTTCACACCCATCTTTTGCTTTCTTCCTTTTCAAAAGCTTTGCTTAATGAAAGAATATTACAATATACTACTATTAATATACTTTATATATAAAGTAACAACAAACGAAAGAGTAATAATAATGTCATATTTAAAGAGAAGCAAGAATGGATGGAAAGTTGACATTATGAAGAGGAATAGAAAGAAGAGAAGAGAAGGGCTGGCGCTTAAAGCAGCCATTTTTTGGACAAAGTGCCAATCACAATTTAGCCATTTATTTACCTGCCAAAGAGAAAGAAAAATGATTATTTAAAAAGGGTTTTAATATATGCAGCCTTTAGGTTGCGAATAAGCATTAAATACATTTCCTAAAATAGTATTAATTGAGAAACTTATAACATAATCACGCGTCTATCAATATAATTAATGCTTATTTAATGCATAATATTTTCATTTTAACTTGTTATATGTAGCCCTAAGAGTTGCATATATCATTTCCCATTTTTAAAATAAGATACTAGGAGGAGTACTCCGTTAAGCATTAATAGTCATACTTATATTCATTTTTGTCAAAGATGGCAAAATATAATGTGATCAAATTATAATTCTATACTTTTAGTTAAAAAAGTACTCTCGGAACATAATCTTGGAGTATAATTACTTTAGTACTCCCTTTGATTGCAAATAGTGGTTCCACTTTCTTTTACACGATCTATAATAGACTCTAAAACCTTAAAAATTATTCTTTTACTGAAAATTATAACCATTGATATTTGAGTAATAAGAATCTAGCAATTGCACATGACAATCAATAATTTTATACAATTTACATTGGTCAAAGTTAGAAACTTTATAAGAAAATATCATTGTATGAGATTATGTTGGATTTGATTTATCTCAATGTGTATTTATGAATTTCAATTATGCATAGTTTGACTAATAAGCAATTAGAAATATTGATTATAAAAGTTATATATTAGAGACCGGTGCAATATAAAGAAGGTACAATAAGAAAAAAAAGTTTGACCAATTAAAATTTGAAAGTTTGACCATGAAAAAAAAGGAACAACTATATGCAAATACATAATTACTATAAATCATTGTTTACTCCATAAAGATAGATTATTGGTCAAATTTTTATTTTTTTTTGCTTTAGAGGATTGTTAGTGAATATTCATTCAGGAGAAAAGTTTAGTATTTATGACAAATAAATTAGAGATGTTTATGATGATAACTTACTACTTCCAGCAAAGACTCGGCAAATGAAAGTGAGAAATATAATGACGATAACAATTGCAGCTAATAGTCCAATAATTAGCGCGAATGTCTTCACACTCCTATTTTTGTCGGATCCTAATCAAAAAAAAGGAAAGAGGAAAAAGTATTAGATTCATGCAAAGAAAAAGAAGATTAGTTTTTAATTTGTACGACAAATTAACTCTATAATTAATTAAGTGATGTAACAATGATCTGGGTCTTAGTCATTAGTCACCGGTTCACCACAAATAATAATGTATTCTAGCATTATTAGTACATATTTATTACCTTCTTGTTGTAATGTACTCCTAAGACTTTGTTGTCCTGCATTAGGTTACAATTCCAATTTCCAACTATGGAAATGAGAACCCTCATATATATATATATATATATATATATATATATATATATATATATATATATATATATATATATATATATATATATATATATATATATATATATATATATATATATATATATATATATACTGAGAAGCACTTAAATTGAGTAGAAAACATTAAATGAGCAAAAATTAAAAATGAGAAAAACGTAATAAAATGAGCAAAAACGTTGTGAAATGAGCATAAAAATGTTAAAAGAGCAAAAACATAAAATAATTTAAACATAAAATGAGCAAAAACATTGTATGAGCAAAATCTTCATAACATGAGGAAAAATGAGTGGCTCTCACCATAAGGGTGTTTCTCATATGAACTTAAACATATATATAGAGGTATAATCAAACTTATCTAGCAAGAGTTTTAGAAAAGAAAATAAATAATATAATAATCGAAGTACTCCCTCTGTTTTTTTTATATCATTCTCACTTTTCAGTGTGTGTCTCTCAATGCACATCTTTGAACTTAAAAATCTTTCATTATATATATGTTAAATTACAACGATTGTATATTAATAAAGTACTAATTGAGATGAATCAAACAAGACCCCACATCAAAGTTATTAAAATCGCAATTCAAATCTTAAAAACTTACGATTTTACGATTCAAAATATAGTAAACGATTCGATTCACGATTCTAGACGATTCTATCCATTTATGTTGACTAGCGAAAACCTCGCAAATTTAAATCATGCTAACAAAGCAAATAATAGATATATATTGTTAGTTATTGCCAATATAGTGGGTAAACAACTATTTTTTCTAATTTTTAGGTCTTTTAACTTATAATTTTAGCATGTTCAATGAAGATTGAGTGCAATATCTTGATTATACGTGTTTGTAGAATCTTACGATTCTACGATTCGATTTTACGATTCGATTCTAAAGGTCTTTTCCGATTCAAACTAGAATCTCGATTTTAACAACATTGCCCCACATGACTATATTTTTTCTTATAAATTGATAAAAATTGAGAAGATTCTCTCTAAGTATGAATAGTGTCAAGATATCAAGTGAGGAAAATAAAAAACAGAGGGAATATATATTTAGACACTTTTATTGTCTAATTATATATTCATACACCTTTAGCATTATAGTACAACCGTTTTTTTTCTATTGCAACAATGAAAATTTCACACTATTCACCCACCATCATTTCACCATCTATTGTGATTTTTACGTAAGGAAAAATATAGTCATGTAGGGTCTTGTTAGATTTGTCTCCATATATATTCTCAAAATATCAAATTTTTATAATTTTTACTAAAAAGGAACTAAAGATATTAATAGTTAAAGTTGTGCATTAACAAGCATGAAAACTCAATTGTTGCAATAGAAAAACAACGGAGGAAGTATGTTAGAAGGAAACTAAAGTGATAATTTTCATATAATCATATCGACAATAAGCAAATTTTCCAAAGTAATAGTCTATAGATTCGTGTCGTAGTAACCATATAAGAATCAAGAATGTCTTAAAATTATCGTGTGACTGAATTATGATTCATATAGAGCAAACTTACCAATATTATTGGAGTTGAAATATGCACGACCACCTCCAATAGTATACCTCACGTAACATTTTCCTAAATACATATCACCGTAACCACTTGTTGCACAAACCATCTTAACTTGTTTATCAGCCTCTTGCAAACAATCTTGACACTGCCCTTCATTCAAGTCCCCTACACATTGCGCAATCACCGCAACATCCTTAGACCCTCCCGCCCTATAAATCTCTCCTCCACCTCCCACCACCCCATCCAACACCGCGTCGCGGTTCGTTATCTTATCCGCTATCCCCGTAGGAGTGCCACATTTTTTCATAACCACCGTCTTATCCTCAACCCCAATGAACGTATCATTATCATACTTAACGTAGCACCCTTCAAGCTGAATGACCCCTCCACATGCACCGGGGCATAAGGCTCCTAGACGACTAACCGAGTTGGCCACGCATGTAGCGCAGTCCGGCATGGAGAGGTCGCCTCGGCATTGGTAGATGCCGTAGACAACGTCGTGTGGGGAGGTCCCCGCGACGGCGAAGTGGTTGTAGGACATGTAGGTGGCTGAGTTGACAAGGGAAGTGAGGAGGGAGTTGAGGTTTGAGGTGTAGGCGGAGTCGTCGGAGGAGTATCGGAGTTGAGAACAGCCGCCGTAGATGAAGGAGTTGAGTGTAGAGGAGTGGGAGAGGGAGAAGAAGAAGGGGAAGAGTATGATAGGGAATATTATTGGAAGTGATGGTGCCATTTCAAAGTAAAGGGAAGAAAGTGATGGAGAGAATTAAGTTGGTGTTGGAAGGTTACATGAGCTTATATCACTTGTTAGTTGGTCGTTTTTTAGTTAATGTATCTATGGTCTTTAAGTATAATGTTAGGGGCATTCTTGTAAAAGCATTGATAAGTTGTTTATTTATATTATGAAGAAAAACTTATCTTCATCTAAATCACCAAATAATCAACACCATTTTAGCTAAATATGCTACCCTAGCTTCACAATGGCTATATAGTGCGCGAAGCGCGATGCCTTTTTCTTTATGGTAAGGAGAAAAACCTTGGTTAGATCTCAACTCGCATGGTGTCTTTGCTATATAGTGCATTTACTAACACCTAAACGCTGACAAACTTTAGTAGTATAAAGGAAATTAAATAATTAAGTTTGTATAATTTGTTCATTTTTGTTTTATCCACCTAGCTAGTTCTCATCAACCTACTTTTATTTGGTAATGTTTTTCCTCCATATATAATACCCTAGCCTTTTTATCTCACTTTTTCCCTCCCTTAACTAATTTAATGACATCCATTTAATATATATAAATTATACCTTACTTTATCAACCTCCTCCAAAAAGAAGTAATACCTTACTTAACTAATTTAATGAACTTTTTTTTTGATGAAGTTAACATATACTCCCTTCATTTTTTATACCTACAACATTGAAAAATGACACGAGAATTTAGGAGAGGTGTGAGATAGATTGAGATAGATAATAAACCCCATGTATTAGAAGAGAGAAAGAAATAATTCATTACCAAAAATATAAATGTTGGAAATAATATACAACATACTAAAATGAAAAAATATTGCAAGTAAAAAACATATTTGCTGAAATTAGTGGAACTCAAGTTATAACTTTTTCTCAAACTTATTTCAATAAATTCAATAGAATTAGAGTCAACAACACCTAAAAACAATAAAAACATAATGGTCAACATATAATGAGGTTATAGGTATATTACTTATCTTTTTGGTGTCTGCGAGATTCTTTTTGCTCAAAAGTTGTAACCTTTCTACCTAAGAACCAAAGGCTTTGTTTTATTAAAATAAAAATAATTATAAGACATAAATAAATTAATATATAAATAAACCAAAGGCTTATGATTGAATTTCTAAAAGCATTGGGTAAGATAGAACAGTCTCAAATCTCATTGGTGGAAACTAAGAAAAGATACCTAAAGGTTAAAGTCTTAAAGGATCATATGTAACACACTTTATTAAAGATTAAAAGTAATATGAATATGAGTGAATATCTCAAAAGCATACTATAATTATTCAATGAATTCCCTAAGAAGTCAGAACACGATAACATAATTACAGTTTACATGCTGGACCATATGGCCCATCAGCCCACAATCTCGAAGCTAGTATTGGCCCATTGGACCATATGGACGTAACTCCATATACCACCAAATATTTGAAATCAGGCATCTACTATGAAGAACATGCAAGATTGATCGAACATTACTCACGTCACCGCCAAGACTGCAGGTGTAGCTTTGGACTTTGGATTTGAGCCCAAATATAGTCTTTTTTTTTTTTTTTGAGGGGAGCCCAAATATAGTCTTTGTTTATTGTTTATTGTTTATGCTAGTTATTTTCCCTAGCTTAGCTCGATATATTAGGAAAAAATGTATTTTTGTAAGTATTAAAGAGTGTATTGTTGTGTTTTGAACTTTAAATATTTTGATGATGATAAACACCCTATGCTATGCTATAACATGAATATTTGTAACGGTGATCAAGCTATCAAGATTGGATGATGTGAAGACAAGGAAGCTTAGGTCTAGTTATATTAATTCATGTGTATGCAATGTAATTAACATATTAGAACTTTGTGCTAAAATTAGAATGAGAGAGTTTTGATAAAACAAGATTTTCGAAAAACAGTTTTAATAAGAAAAAGAATTTTATTTTTGAAAATCAAGTTTAAAAGAAAAAAGATGTTTATTTTCGAAAAACAGTATTAAAGAGAAAAAGAGTTTTCATTTTCGAAAATCAGTTTTTGATAAAAGATAAAAGTTTTTTTATTTTCGAAAAACATCATAAAAAAAGGTTTTAAAGATTTTTTAATAAAAAAGGAGAAAAACTGATTTTTAAGTTGTGATAAAGTTTGTTTGATAAAAATTGATTTAAGATATGATTTAGAGTTGATATAAGATATGGAGAAATCCTTATCCTATAAGAAAAGAAGGAAATCAGTTTTTATAAAAGATAAAATTGGTTTTTGAATAGGAAAAGAATTTTATCCCTTTATTTTAGGAATAAAAATTGTTCAAAAAGATAATACATCTTGGAGAAGGATTTTTATTCAGCTGATTGAATTATATAAGGGATATAAATCATTGGAGCAAACCACGTTTTCAGATTTATGAGATTAAGATTTTGAGAGTTGAAAACGATCTCCCAGAGCACAATGTACGACACAGAGTTCTAGTAAGTTAAGGTCTCTAAACATCGCTTGTAACGATCCTCTATTTGCTTGGATAAGAAGCACACTTTTGAGGAATCATTCTTTCTGTAATCTTTCATATTATAGAGAGTAGCAACACTTAGGGTTAAGTGTTGGGGAGCACTACTAGAGTTAGTAGTGGGGGAATCGAATTGTATCAAGGGTTTGGTATTTTACGATTCAAATAATAAAAGAGTAGTTTGGGTGGACGTAGATCTCAGAGGTGAGATTGAACCACGTTAAATTTCAATGTCTTATTATTTGATTTCATTGTTTTATTGTTTGATACAATTTTGTTCGAGCAAAAACATTAATCGAAGAATTTACGAGTGAATAACACAGTGCACGACACTGTGCCATAAGAGTGTTTTTGCGAAAATCGATTAGATTTAGCCACTCAATTCAAACCCCCCCCCCTTCTTGAGTGTCACCTTGTGTTCCAACAAGTGGTATCAGAGCAGGCTATTATCAAAAGGCTCATCCCTAGAGAATAGAAGTCATGAACACGCAAGACGACTCTCGAGATAGACACACAAAGTGTCCAATTTTCAACGGAAAAGACTACGGATGGTGGAAGGCTAGGATGAGGATCTACATCCAAGGATCGGACTATGAATGCTGGAAAATCATAAGGAAAGGACCAATCCTTATCCAAGCCAAAAACGCTGAAGGAAAGATGGTCGACAATGATGAAGACGACTACAATTCAGTTGACTATGCAAAAGCCGAAAAAAACTTCAAAGCTATGAGTATTCTCCAATATTCGATTGTACTCGATAAACTTCAATATTGGACCTGATGAATACTCGAGGATCTCGGCTTGTACTACAGCAAAAGAAATATGGGACACGCTGGAGTTGACCCACGAAGGTACGGATGAGGTAAAACAATCTAGAATAGATTTGCTTGTCCAACAATATGAATTGTTTACTATGAATAAGGACGAATCTATTAAAGAGATGTTCACTAGATTTACACTAATCACTAATGAATTACGTTCTCTAGGCTAAACATATACTTCTGAAGATTTAGTGAGAAAGGTGTCAAGAAGTTTAACAAATCGATGGCTCCCAAAAATAACCGCTATTCAAGAAGCTAAAGATTTGACTAAACTTTCACTAGAACAACTTATTGGATCATTAATGACTCATGAACTTGTCTTAGATTCTAAAACTAATGAACCAAAAAGTAAAGGTATAGCCTTGAGAACTGAATTGGAAATTGAAAATAGTGATAGTGATGATGATATTGATTTTCTTACTAGGAGATTTAAAAAAATTCTCAAAAAGAACAAAAACAACAATCCTAGAAAATATGAAAATTTCAAAGGTAAGAGCACTACCTCTAACTTTAAGAAAAGTGCTACTAATTCGGGTTGTTTCAAGTGTGGAGAGTTAAATCACAGGATTAAAGAATGTCCCTTATGGGATGATGAGAAGCCCAAAGAAAGAAGGGAGCAATCGAAGAAAGAATTCAAAAGGGCAATGATTGCTGCCGTTTGGGGAGATTCAGATTCTGACGAAGAACAGTCAGAGGCACAGTGCCATGAGGAAAAATTATGTCTGAATGCTGTACAGACATCACAGAGAAAGGCACAGTGCCAGGACGACACTCACTTGTGTCTAATGACGAAAATTTCGAACTCCCAAGATGAAACTGAAGACAGTGAGGTAAGTCTTCTTTCTCTAAAACCATAAATACATCTTCTTTCAAAAAACCAACTTGTTACTTTGCTTGGAAATATCATTGATGATTGTCAATAAATGAATGATGATTTTTCAATCATGAAAAAGGAAGTAAAAAATTAAACTAAGCAAAAGATTGGGTTGGAATTAGAATATAAGGATTTATTAAAGGACTGTAAAGAACTGATGAAGAAGACTGATGAACTTGAAAAAATTATTGAAGAGAAAGATACTGAGATAAACGCTCTAAGATACGAAAAGTCTCTTGCTAACGAAATCGTACTGTGTTAGAAGCTGAAAAATCGAGTCTTGAAAAGCAAATTGAATCGCTAAATCATGAGTTAGTTGAACTAAAGAATTCAAGACAGAAATCAAGAATTGTTCCATTAATGTTGCCTAGTGATGCTAAGATAAGTGAAGAACTTGATAAAGTTAAGAGAGAATTAGAAATTTCGAGAAAAAGAAATAGTGATCTAAATACTTCTGTTGAATTCTTGGAATCACAATTGACTATTGCTCGAAAAATGTATGAAAAGTGGTCGTCTGGTCTAAAAGTTCTCGATTATTTGTCTAGTACAACTAACAATCAAAACAAAACTGATTTGGGATATACAGGTCAGCAACACAGTGTACGGCACAGTGCCAGAAATTTCGAAAGAGACTTTCGTAAAAGAAAATATGTTGATCTACCTGAATATTTGATTTGCAATTTTTTTGGAAAAAATGGACACCTTATGGAGAACTGTAATATCAAGAAAAGGAGTGTTGCGAAAAATGTAAAGTATGTAACTCAAATATGGGTTAGAAAAGACTTATTAGAAGCTCAACGAAAGAAAAAGGGACCCAAATAGATTTGGGTTCCTAAAATTAACAAGTGATCTTTTTGCAGGCAAACGTGAGAGGAAGCAGCCTATGGTATCTCCACAGTGGCTGCTCAAGACACATGACTGGTGATAAATCTCAATTCCTCTCACTAGTAGCCCACCATGGAGGGTGTGTTACATTTGGTGACAACAAAAAGGGAGAAATATTTGGTATTGACAAACGTCGGCAAATCCTTAACACACTCCATAGAGAATATGATGTTGGTAAGTGGTTTGAAATTTTTTTGTTAAGCATATCCCAATTGTGTGATCAAGGTAATTTTGTTGAATTTCATGCATGAATATTTTACAAGACAATTTGTGGCTTTGGGATTAATTTCTGGAAATTAGTTGAGTATTATGTTAGTTGTCCTCCTTTAAATATGTTAATTAGAGTGTTGATGCATGTCTTTGTGAAACACTGTGAGAAAAAGTCTACTTGATATAAAAAGGACTCGTAATGGTCTAATGATGCTGTCCTAATGTCATGATCCTAAGTTGCCGAACTAATGAGCTATATGATCCTAAGTTGCCGAGTTATTGAGCTATGAAATGCTAATTCTTTATCCTATGGCAAGCTGATCTTTATCCCGATATTCTGATTTTCTATTTATGAGTTTGAAATTTGTGCCTCATTATTTCTTTCTTTCATATGTCTCACCTTATCGTCATTTCCCTATTATTATCCTTCTTTTCCTCACCCATTGATCCAAAGTTCAACAAGTGCTTTTAATCTTGATTAATGATAATTTATGGGGCAAGAACATCTTGATAAGATGATGGAAGAAAAAGACGCATCAGTTAAGGGGGAACATGAAAAGGTTGGAATGAAACACAAATACGTGAAAGAATGAAAAGTGCTGATTCACACTGTGCAAGGCACAGTGCCAGGAGCTGCATCAAAAAGAAAATGAGGTCCGAATTAACTTATTATCTTTGATCTCTTATTGATTGATTCTAATAATATTGTATGGTCTGCTTCTCCTTCATAAAAAAAAAGGAAAAGAAAAGAAAAGAAAAGGAGATTAAGACACTTATTTTAGATAAGTCCTAGAGTTCAATTCAAATGTGAAGAAAATTATCAAAGTTTTGAAGATCATCATTTTGGATTCCAGTATATCCGAAGATTAGTTATATTTGGAAGGGAATAGATTGTTCATTGGCACAGAAACACACACAGTGCCACAGTGAAGAAAGTCCTATAATGTTCATTTGCGGAAGTTGAAAATCTTAAAAGAAAGGTTTAAATTTCAAATCTTCAAGCTTGCATTACCTTTCTTTATCTTACTTTCTTAGCTATCAACCATGATCCTTCATGATTATTTCTTACTTCATAATTTCGGATTGTGAGTTGGATTATTTTTTGCTTAATGACTTCGGATTGTGAGTTGGATTATGACATAGCACCAGCATCCTTAGTATCTTTTGCTTGAGCTACTTGCATTATTTTGATGACTATATCTCTGTTTTGTGTAGCTTGACATGTTATTGCTCTCTTTTTGATAATGTCAAAAGGGGAAAGATGGGTATAATACTTAAACTAATGAATGAAATTAGTAATGAATGAAATTTGGTATGTTGGCTATTGGATTATGATGATTGATGTTGTGAATGGTGTTATGTTGATGCATTATTTGAGGGGGAAGTATTATGTGTTTGTCATCATCAAAAAGGGGGAATTTGTTGTGTTTTGAACTTTAAAATTTTTGATGATGATAAATACCCTATGCTATGCTATAACATGAATATTTGTAACAGTGATCAAGCTATCAAGATTGGATGATGTGAAGACAAGGAATCTTAGGTCTAGTTATATTAATTCATGTGTATGCAATGTAATTAACATATTAGAACTTTGTGCTAAAATTAGAAAGGGAGATGTTTTGTCCCTTGTCCAACAAGTAAGCTGTAGATGGTGCTTTCTTGTCGAGCAAGTAAACTAGTATCCCTTAGATGTTCTTCTTTGGAGACTTGTGCAACAATGTCTGAATCAACCAAGTCCAAGCCTGAGCTTCGTTCCCGAACCTCGCAAAAGGGACCCACCCCGAGGTTTGGGTGGTGGCTCCCCTCCGAAGCTTAAGTCGAGATATCGGTGTTTGTAAGAGAAAAGTAATTCTAGAGAGAGAAAGTGAGAGAGTAGTTTTGCTGAGTAACTTTGCCTTTGTTTGTATTGAATGCCTTTTCTCCTGATTTCTGGAGTATTTATAGTGATAGCATCTTGACAGCTAACCTTAAAAACTGACCTACAATAGTGGCTTCTGATTGGATGAGGATCGGAATCAGATCATGACACGTGGCAGACCATGACTGGTGGATGTCTATTAACCACTCTCCTTCAGCCATCTTGCACTGTTGGGCTCTGACTGTTGGGCCAGAACTTAAACCTTTTAACCCTGCTAAGTGCAGCCCAGAGTTTCAAGGCTTTCCTTCCTTTTGACTAAGGTGACACGTGTACGGCTCTGATGAGCCCAAGTGTCTTAAAGAGAGCCGTAGATGTTAGACCACAACATTTGCCCCTAAAAGGGCTTTTACTGTTGGCCCATCTGACGGTTAAGGCCCTTTTACTCTTAGGGTAGCTTAATTTGAAATGAAGAGACGCGCCCTCTTCTAGGTTCTACTGGTCATATTCGATCGTTGTGTTCTCTTTTCGGTCATTCTTGACCGGCTCTGCAGGTTTCTTATTCCTCTATAAATAACCTTGGTGTGAATACATAGAATCATTTACCACTTTGAACAAATTTTTCTAGAGAGAGAAGCTCTGCGAATTTTCTAGAGAGAGAGAGTGATCGTCCAGCTTCAGCATTCTTCACCGAATCGTCCAGACGTTCTTAGCAGGTATCGTTTCTTTGATTTTTTCATTCTTCTGTATTCTTTATTTTTTCTTAGAAAATCAATAAAATGGAATCATCTTCGTCAAATAATCCTAGCCGACCAAGAGCTTGTCTTGACCCTAGAACCGATACTTCTTCTTCGGCACATTCTAGAGTTGGGCCTCTTCTGGCCGAGTACATATAGTTTCATAGTTTTGGCCGAGAAAGTCAGACGACCCAGTCTTTACCTGTGCAGGGTAATCTGGCGCGCGTCAAGCAAACGGCCCGTCTAAGACGAAAAGCAATAATCCCGTCAAGTAGCTCGGATATGGAGGAGTCCACTGGACGGGTGCCAGATGAGACAAGAGAGGTTCAAAGTGCTCCACCTTTGGGCCGGCCTCCTTTTGCCCATGATGCAGAAGACTCCGAAATAAGACCTGAGACCAGTACTTCTGGCAGGGACGCCGATATGGAGGAGATCGGCGAAGGTAATAATGGTAGCGATTCTGAGGCAGCCGAAGAATCAGACGAGGCCTCTACTACCTCGTCAGAGGTGAGGAGACGTCTAGGTCCCCTTTCTGACCCTGGCTTCATCTTGGTCAACCGTAAGTGGTTAGAGAAACTAGGACCAGATCCTAATTACTTATCGTCTTTCATGCCCATGCCGGGCTTTTCCTTTGTCATTCCTAATAAAGACGCGACGATCTTGAGTGCTCCCAGGAACCATTTCGCCGTCTATAAACTGGCCTTAGATGCGGGATTGAGGTTTCCCCTACATGAATTCATAGAACAAGTGCTGCAGCACTACCGCATCGGCCACAATCAATTGGCCCCAAACGCTTGGCACAACGTCCTGACATTTATTGTCGTTTGCGAGCTACGCGGCCTATCCCTTTCTCTTCAGGCCTTTACCCACATCCATTATGCGGCCAAGGTACCTGGGGCCGTGGACGGGACATGGCTCAGCATCTGCAACCGCCCTGGCTTCCTGACGGCTTGGGGGAAGCCTTCGAAGATGCATGATTGGAAAGACGATTTCATATTTTTGAAGGCGGCCAATGATTCGGCTACTGAGAGCTATAGATTCCATAATAGGGCCGTCACGAATACGGGACGGAAGCAGTCCTGGCTGGACCTGGAGGATAATTATGATGAAGAGGTTGTGGAGTACTTCAGAACAAAAGAGTACTCCAAGCCCGGCCAACGATCCTTTAAAGGGCCCTCCAACTGGATACCCTTTAAGGAGATGTTTTACCAAGACGACTTCTTGGTTGCGGCCGGTTTGCGGTTGGCCGATGATAAAGGTATATATTTAAAATCACCCAAGTAAAACTCTTCGTTTATAATTCATTTGACGAACACATTTTTTGTTCTTTGCAGACTCGGCCAGACAACGCCTCGAAGCATCTTGGACTGGGGAAATCAGTATGTCCAAATTCACAGACAACCTGTGGAAGGAGTATGCAAAAAGTAGTGCCGAGAAGAGGACGGAAACATTGGTATAAATTTTTTATAATATTTTTTTTTTTACCGAGTATCACTTTAGCTCGTCTGGAATTGGCATCCAATTTTAGGACGAGGGTCACCCAAAGAAGGAGAACGTCCAGACTTGGACGGTCACCTTCTTGGGGCCATTCTCGTCCTTAATTGGTATCCAATTTTTGGACGAGGGTCACCCAAAGAAGGAGAACGTCCAGACTTGGACGGTCACCTTCTGGGGGCCATACTCGTCCTCAATTGGCATCCAATTTTTGGACGAGGGTCACCCAAAGAAGGAGAACGTCCAGACTTGGACGGTCACCTTCTGGGGGCCATACTTGTCCTTAATTGGCATCCAATTTTTGGACGAGGGTCACCCAAAGAAGGAGAACGTCCAGACTTGGACGGTCACCCTCTTGGGGCCATACTCGTCCTTTATTGTCACCCAATTTTTGGACGAGGGTCACCCAAGAAAGGAGTACGTCCAAACTTGGACGGTCACCTTCTTGGGGCCATACTCGTCCTTAATTGGCATTCAATTTTTGGACGAGGGTCACCCAAAAAGAGCACGTCCGCATTTGGACCGGTCACCTTCTTGGGGCCATATTCGTCCGGAATTGACATCCAATTTTTGGACGAGGGTCACCCAATGAAGGGGAACGTCCAAACTTGGACGGTCACCTTCTTGGGGCCGCACTCGTCCTTTATTGTCATCCAATTTTTGGACGAGGGTCACCCAAAAAAGAGCACGTCCAGATTTGGACGGTCACCTTCTTGGGGCCATACTCGTCCGGAATTGACATCCAATTTTTGGACGAGGGTCACCCAATGAAGGGAAACGTCCAAACTTGGACGGTCACCTTCTTGGGGCCATCTTCGTCTGGAATTGGCCTCCAATTTTTGGACGTCCATTACTCAACTAAAGAGAACGTCCAGGCTTGGACGGTCACCTTCTTGGGACCATAATCGTCTGGATTCTTACAATAGTTTTTTATTTTTGCCTTTTGGACGATCGTTCTGATGCCTTTACTTTTTGCAAAAAAATGCTCCTACAAACAAGCTTCCACCTGGGAAGTCGTCCTCGTCCAAAAAGAGGCCAACTACAGCCGCTGACCAGCCTTCAACAAAGAAGCCTAAGGGCTTTACAAGGAAGAAGGCGGATAAGGCTGCTCCTGCTGTCGAGAGTGGGGAGAAAAGCATGCCTCCCCCACAAGCCAAGGCTCTTAAAAGGGAGCCTTCGACTGTTGGCTCGGCCGAGGAGGGAAAGGATGCACATGCAGCAGTTCCGCTCAGCTTTTTGCCGGCCGATTCTGCTGAGGTCAACCCAGAGTCCACCTTGGCTTTGGTTGCACCGGGACCTGATGCTGCTGCCGAGAACTATCCAGGGTTCAGCGGCTCGGTGGCAAAGCTGGTGTCACAGATGCCTCTTGCTGTTAGGACGGCATCAATTTCGTCTGGTGAGTCGTATTACCCCAACATAGTTAGGACGGTGCGGGTCGGTGAACGGTCCATGAGTCCGTCCAACAGACAAGCCATCGTCTTCCCTATCAAGATAACTGACTCTCCCCCTCTTTCAGATTAGGGCAAAGGCTCTGCTATTCCCCCAACTCCTCCCACTGCTGATTCGGACGAGGAGTCTTCTCCTGCCTTCGCCAAAATGTCAAGGCTGGAGAAAGAGCGGCTGAAGCAGGAGCTCTTCAAATGCTTCCCTGAATCCTACATCAAGGGATTAAGGGGAGCGTCCGCCGGGCATTTGGGCTACATGTCCCAGCTTGCTGCCGAGGTATTGTTTTATGACTGCCTTGTTTTCTACAAATTTTAACTTTGCAAATCGTCTAATAACTTGATTTGTTTTCGTTGTTCCAGCTTCTGGCTCGCAGCATGCTAACTGAAGATTAGGCGAGGGAGCTTAGAAAGGAAAATAAGCACCTTGTCCACCAAGCTACAACGGCCGGGGACAAAACCATTCATGACATCGAGATGGCTAACACCCTTCATCGCCAGTCGCTGGAGGCCTTGGAGAAGAGATCGGCACTCCTGGAGTCTGAGAACAAAAATCATCTTGTTAAAATCAACCAGCTATATACTGAGCAGGATCGTCTAAGGATGATCATAGACGCTCTCTCTGCTGAGCTGAAAGGCGAAAGGGATGTCGCTCTTCTGGCTGTCGTTTAATTAAGGAGGGAGAATATTCTCCTAAGGGCAAAGACTGCCCGTCTGGAAAGGGAGGCGGCCAAGGCCTTCGACGATGCTAAGGAAGGGTTGAAACAAGTCGTCGAAACGGCCAAGGACTGGGCCGTCAAAGCCTTTGGGATGCTAGCTGAGGAGGCTGAGGTCCCCAGCTTCATTCGTCGTCTGGAGTATCAAGAGAGCGTCCATCGGGCAATGGTATGCGCCGAGGAGCCTCCAGAGTTTGAGGAGTCAGACGACGAAGCTGCTGCTGAGGTGGAGACCACAGAAGACGACCAAGAAACTCGCTCTGAAGACGAAGCCTAAGTTTAGGTTTATTTTCATGTTTCTTGGCTTGTTTGCCGCTGTATTTTTAACTCTTCAGCTCTTAGGTTGTAATTCTTGATCAATCATATATGAAGGAGAATTTTTGCCAATTGCCTGTCTTTTTTCTTTCTGAATTCCAATTTGACTAAGTATAATATTAACTTCGTCATGATCGTTGGACGTCTAGCACAGATGCTTAATGAAAGAGCAGCGTGCTTGGCTTTGGACAATCGTAACTCGTCCTGAACTATCGGACGATCTGCTTTTTCTGAAGATTTCGATACTGTGGCTCGTCCTGATATTATTGGACGGTCCACAATACTTAGAGCCTTTGATAAGTGCATATGCATCCAAGTACCAAAAGAGACTCGTCTGGGGCGGTTTGCCAAACGCAAAACGAGAGGATTGCCATCCCAGGCTTGGACGATCATCAATCGTCCCATAATGTAACCTAGTATTTAGTGAGATTCGTTCTAAATTTTTGCTTTAGGGACGAGCCACGTTCTAGCCGTTTTACTCGAGCTACTATCGATCGTCCTGTACTATCAAACCATCACAAGGGCATCTATTGCCTAGGTCCTCCTGGTTTTTGGACGACCTGCTCTCTTTAGCTCGTCCTATTGGCTTCTATTATCCCCCCGTTCTTGGACTTAGCTCAATCGTATATTGAAGGGGAGCCAAAGTCCAAGAAGGAGAGCGGCCAGACTTGGCTGAGCCTGCTGAAGTTGATGGACGAGCTTGAGATGCATGTTCAAAGAATGTTTTAGCCGGCTTCCTTGAGGGAGCCACACTCGTCATTAAGTAGCGAGCCCTTACTAGGGTCTGGACTACTTAGCTGTCCGTGCTTTTGAAAGTAAGTATCCTTTACTAAGGTTTTATTTCAGGCCAGCTTTCTCTCAGTGACTTTGACGTTACTCTTACTAGAGGTTTTGTCAATTTGACGGCCATATATGCATTATATTTTTGGCCGGTCTCTTTGAGGGAGCCACACTCGTCATTAAGTAGCGAGCCCTTACTAGGGTCCGGACTACTTAGTCCGTCCGTGCTTTTGAAAGTAAGTATCCTTTACTAAGGTCTTATTTCAGGCCAGCTTTCTCTCAGTGACTTTGACGTTACTCTTACTAGAGGTTTTGTCAATTTGACGGCCATATATGCATTATATTTTTGGCCGGTCTCTTTGAGGGAGCCACACTCGTCATTAAGTAGCGAGCCCTTACTAGGGTCTGGACTACTTAGCTGTCCGTGCTTTTGAAAGTAAGTATCCTTTACTAAGGTCTTATTTCAGGCCAGCTTTCTCTCAGTGACTTTGACGTTACTCTTACTAGAGGTTTTGTCAATTTGACGGCCATATATGCATTATATTTTTGGCCGGTCTCTTTGAGGGAGTGATGTTTGGCGTAAATGTGAGTATTTTTGACGTTCTGCTATTGTTTGTATTTTTGTCCAAGTTATTGTCACTTTTAGACGAGTAACTGATTTAATGCCCCAAAGTGAAGTAACTTGGTGAAAATAAACAAAGAGATAAGAAAGTAGGAATTGTATTATATGGATTTTGCTTGGCTGAAAGCCAAGATGCATGTATACAATTCTTTTCTTACTAACATGTGCCGTGGCACTTTGGAGTGACTACAAATTACCATACATATATCTGACGAAGATCTGAGCTAGACGTGGTACTTCTTAAAGTTGTCTGAATTCCAGGTACGCTGAATAGGTCGTCTATCTAGATCCTGTAGACGAAAAGTCCCACTGCGTATCTCCTGGACAATCAGATAAGGTCCTTCCCAATTTGGTGTTAGCTTACCCAACTCTTTAGCTCGTCCAACTGCTTCCATCTTTCTTAGAACAAGATCCCCCACCTTTAGCGGTCGTCTAACAACTCTTTTGTTAAACTCCCGAGCCATACGCAGTTTGTACAATTGCATTCTTAGCAAGGCATTGCCCCTGACTTCTGGGACTTGGTCCAAAGCCGTACGCAATGCGGCCCAGTTGGCATCCTCTTGTGTATAACATGACTCGTAGGGTGGGCTCCTCAACCTCAATGGGCAAGACGGCTTCAGTGCCATAGACTAGCATGAAAGGCGTCTCGCCTGTAGAATTCTTAGCAGTTGTTCTAATGGACCATAACACCAATTGCAGCTCTTCCACCCATTGCCCTTTGGCGTTATCCAGCTTCTTCTTGATTCCATTTGATAGAATCTTGTTGAAGGACTCGACTTGCCCATTAGCTTGTGGGTGGGCAACTGCCGCAAAGTGAGCTTTGATTTCTCTTTCCGATGACCATTCTTTCGACTTAGGCGTTTCGAACCGCGGGATCATTATCAAAGACGATTGACTGAGGCATGCCAAATCGAGTTATAATGTTTTTCCAGATGAAGCCCTTGACGTCGTTTGTTGTTATTCCTCGCATGGCTTCAGCTTCTATCCATTTAGTGAAATAGTCCACTGCCACTATCACAAACTTCTTTTGCCCAGCGGCCACAGGGAAAGGTCCTAAGATATCCATGCCCCATTTGGCAAAAGGCAGAGGGAACAAGATGGGGGTCAAATAGTTGGACGGCTTCTGATGCACATTTCCATGCTTCGACAACCGGTCACACTTCTTTGCATAGACTAAAGCATCCTCCTTTAAGGTAGGCCAGTAATACCCCGTCCTTAAAGCCTTCTCGCCTAAGGCTCTTCCCCTAATGTGAGAAGCACAAGCACCTTCATGGAGCTCTTTCAGAACCCCCAGACCATCTTCTCTGGTGACGCACTTGAGCAAAGGTCGGTTGAATGACTTCTTATAAAGTGTCTCGTCCCATAGCTCAAACCACTTGTCTCTGGCCTTCACATACTTGGCCTCTACAGGATCTGAAGGCAATCGTCCCGTCTTCTTGTATTCTATGATCGGCTCCATCCAGACATCCCTCTACGAGAAACATAATCTCCTCTTGGTCGATGCTCTTTTTGGGTTTGACTTCCCAAAAAACTGTTCTTGGCACATCACCTTCAGCCGAGCTGGCCAATTTCGAGAGAGCATCTGCTTGATGATTCTCTGACCTTGGTACTTGGTCGAGCACAAATCGTTTTAATGGCTCAATCTCATCCTTGATCGATCCGCATATATTTGCTCATTGATGCTTCTTTGCATTCAAAATCTCCGTTGACCTGGCTGACAACTAAGAGAGAGTCCGATTTGGCCTCAATCTCTACAGCTCCAGCCGCTTTGCACATTTTGATTCCAGCCAAGAGTGCTTCATATTCAGCTTCGTTATTGGACGCTTTGAATTGGAATCTTAATGCATATTCAAACTTGTCCCCTTCGGGAGATCGACAAATGATTCCTGCCCCACATCCATTGACTGTGGACGATCCATCAACCATGAGCGTCCAATGCTTCCTTCCTTCAGCTGGATCAGATATGGGCTCTATGGTTGGCCGAGTAAGCTCAACTATAAAATCAGCCAAGGCTTGCCCCTTAATAGCTTTCCTCGGTTCAAATGATATATCAAACATGTTGAGCTCAACCGCCCATTTTAACATTCGCCCAGCGGCTTCCATCTTCTGCAGAACTTGCTTCAAAGGTTGATCAGTATAGACGAGTATACTGTGCGCCAAGAAATAGGGCCTTAACTTTCTGCTGGCCATGACGAGGGCCAATCCAAACTTCTCAACGGGAGTATACCGATTTTCCGCATCCTTGAGCACGTGACTGACGAAGTATATTGGGATCTGGACGGATTCTCTTTCAGCCAACAAGACGGCACTCACAGCTTGAGTGGATACAGCCAAGTATACAAACAATTTTTCCCCCTCGGCGGGACTGACCAACCTAGGCAGCTGCTGAAGATGATCTTTGACGTGCTGAAGGGCTTCCTCCGCCTCTGTTGTCCATTCGAACTTGGTTTTTTTTTATTGTAGCAAAGAAGTGATGACACTTGTCGCCTGACTTAGACAAAAATCGTCCAAGGGCAACCAGGCAACCCGTCAGTCGCTGTACCTCTTTCACCTTCGAAGGAGACTTCATGTCTAGAATAGCTTGAATCTTTTCAGGGTTGGCTTCTATTCCCCTCTGATCCACCAAGAAACCTAAAAACTTCCCCGACAAAACCCCAAAGACACATTTGCTGGGGTTCAGCTTTAACTTGTATTTCCTCAGAGTTTCAAAAGTTTCTCTCAAATCACCAACATGACTTTCTTCTTGACGGCTCTTGACTATCATATCGTCAATATATGCCTCCATATTTCGTCCCAACTGCGGCTGAAAAACATTATTTATCAATCTTTGAAAAGTGGCTGGGGCATTGCGCAGGCCGAATGGCATCCTCACCCAGCCATGACCCTTTTTCGGTAATGAAGGACGTTTTGTCCCGATCCTCCGGCCACATTGGGATTTGATGAAAACCCGAATAAGCGTCCATGAAGCTTAGCAAAGCGTGGCCGAGGCATGGAGTCTACCGGACGATCCAACTTAGGCAAGGGGAGACTGTCCTTAGGACAAGCCTTGTTGAGGTCGGTGTAGTCCACACACATTCTCCAGGTGCCATTGGGCTTTGGCACCATGACCACATTTGCTATCCAACCTGGATAATAGGTTTCTTTGATGAACTTGGATTCCAAAGAACTTTTGAACTTCCCGGTCGACCGCTTGATTCCTAGCCTGGTCCCCAAATGTCTTTTCTTCGACGAACCTGGTTTTAATTTTGGATCCACATTCAGCAGGTGAACGCACTACCTCGGATCAATTCCGAGGCATTTCTTCAACGCAATAAGCAAACACGTCTTGAAACTCTTTCAAAGCAAGTGGACTAGATGACCCTTGAAACCAGGATCGAGTGAAGTTCCAATTTTGAGGGTCCTTTCTGGACGAGCTTCATCCAGACGTACCTCTTCAGGTGCTTCTACCGGCTCGGACGTTCTCTTGCTAGTCCCATGATGGCCATGACCTCTTCAGACGAGGAGGGTTCTTCCTTGATGATTTCATATGTCCTCTTCTTGTTGGGGAGGTGCTCAGACGCTTTCCTTGAGGGAGCAAGAGGCGTCTGAGGGCTCTCGATGGTTGGGCAGTAACGAGGCGACTTGGTCTTTGACAAATCCAGGACGTTTTCCTCTCGCTAGCCATCTTCGTCGATATTTCTCTATTCCGGACGTTTTCCTTTCGCCAAGAACCTTCGTCCGATCTTCTGCCCTATTTTCCATGATGACGGCTCGAGGGTAGTCAAATAACATTCCCTAGCCACTGTCGGGTCTCCATATAATGAGCCAATCCGGCCATCATCACACTCATTGATACGCTCAAGTTATACGACGTTTTAGTGATATTTGAGGTGCACTTTGCTAAGGGTTTGATTGTAATTGTTAACATTCGTGTTTTATTTAACCTTTAGCGGAAATTCGGAGCTTTGCGAGATAATTTGTGTTAACGCCATGTATTCCGAGCTTTCAAGATGAAATGGATTTGAATGATGTTTGATTGAAGTGTCTTTGGAGAGCTTGGGAGATTTGGCATCGTACCATAATGGGCAATCATCTAAGCTCTAAGCACCAAGCATGCGCGTAACCTCGACCACCTACACAGCTCACGTCAACCAAGCGGCAGCTAGCGTCATCGCCCGCCCCAGCAAAGCCGGCCATCGCACAATTCAAAGATTCCAGCCCAGCGCGCGCCAACAGATAGCAAGACGCCCGGCCCAAGCAGAGCTCGCGACTCGCGAGGATGTCGCGACTCGCGACCCCTGCTTGTCGCACCTCGCGATGTTCTTCGCGACTCGCGATGCTTGCCCAGCCATTTTGTGCGCTGGGAGACAGAGTCCTCGTCGCGACTCGCGATCAGTGTCGCGACTCGCGACGCTTTTGACGGTTTGGGCCACGATTTTGTGCGGGGTTTAAATGCTTCCTAAAACCTAAATTTTGGGGGAGACGAAGTGGAGCACGAAGAGGGGAGCTGAAATGTAGACCTTGGAGTGGCTAGCTTGGGGGGGAGAGCTCCTCTCCTCATCCTTCCTTCTTCATGATTCTCTTTTCATCTTTCCTTCTTCGTTCCTCTTTGTTCTTCATTTCTCTTTTCTTTGTTTTTCATTTCTTAATTTTAGTTTTCATTTCTTAGTTTAGTTTTTAGGGATTTCAATGTTGGATTTGGTTTTTGCTATCGGATTGTAGCTTGAACTGTTCTTGGATCAATTAACATGAAGCTTCAACCGTTATTGTGAGATCTTTCCTCTCTTTCTCTTTTCCTTGATTATGGTTCAATTTCTATGCTTGCTTTCCATGATTATTGCATAATTATGCTAGGAACGTTACTAGTTTGATTGTGTAATTAATCTAATGCTAGATTTAAGAATAGAATCGGATTGTTTTATTCTTTTATCAATTTGTAGCAAACTAGGGAGTAATTTAGATGCAGATCATCTTGGTTATTTCTTAGGGAAATTGAATCAACTGTTGAATGTTTATCGCGTGTATGACATTAGCAGGTCTATTGGTTCTCTGTGTTTATTGCTGCTATTGGATTGAACTTAGACGCAGATCGGACTAGGTTATCCTTTAGTTAGGGTTTTATAGTCACGCTGATCGTGTTATTCAGCTAAGAATAAGGAGAACGCGAGATTAATTCTCAACAATAGATAATTATGGAAATAATTAGAGTGGAGGTTCAAGGATCGATAATGAATTTAAGTGGATGTTAATCGGATTCAAGATCTTTCCATAATTGATTTCTCATTTTATTTATATGCTAGTTAGTTTTAGTTTGTTAGTAAATCTACTTGAAACCCCCCTTTGTAATTATTATTAGGTTTCTCGGCCCTTAGCTTAATCTAGGTTTCGAATCACGCTAAGTACTAAACTCGTCCCTGTTTCCCTGTGGATACGACCCCTACTTCCACTATACTACCTTAGTGTAGAAGAGAGTAGGAGAAATTTTATCTTTGGCCGGGCGCGGTGCACACAACGACGACACATCCGCGCCCCACCACTCATACTTCATCAACATCAGGTGAGTTACTATGACAGCTTTGACATGATTCAGAGTTGGTCGTCCAAGAATGACATTGTAGGCTGTCAAGTCTCGGACCACCAAGAACTTGATAAACAAGGTTCTAGCTGCATCCTTGTCTCCCACTCGAACGGGCAAAGTCACAGTCCCCATTTGATGGATGACTCCTCCCCCAAACCCTATGATGGGATGGTGAACGGGAACTAAGTTCTTCTCCTCAAACTTGAGTCTAGACAAGCAATCAGCAATAATGATGTCCGTCGAACTTCCGGTGTCGATCAGGATCCTTCTTACTCTCAAGTTTGCTATTTTCATTTCTACAACCAAGGGATCATCATGGGGAGTTCTCAACCTGCCCCGATCTTGCTCACTAACTACCACCCTTGGGAAAGGCTCAACCTTTGTCTGATCAGCTAACAAAACTTGGCCGAGCTCCCTAAGGTAGTTTTTGTGCCCTCTATTGGTTGGTCCCCCAGCAGCAAACCCACCTGAGATTACGAGAACGACATCTTCGTCTGTGCTTGCACTCTCCTTTTTCTTGTTATGCCAGTTATCTTTCCTTGGAGACTTCCTTCCCTCTTGAGGCATATAGGAATTCATCTTTCCTTTTCGGGCTAATTCTTCCAAAGCTCTCTTGAGATGCTTACATTCATTGGTCTCATGACCACAATCTTTGTGGAAGTGGCAATACTTGCTCTTATCCCTATTTCTATAAGGAGTTTTCATTTCAGCTGGGGCCTTCAACTCATACTGATCCTTAATCTCCATGAGGATGGAGTATTGATCTTTGTTAAACTCAACAGGATTGGATGAGGATGGCTCGGCCTCCTTTCTCTTGCTTTTTCTAGACGAAGTGGTGTTGGAGGTTATCGCCCAAGTCTCGGCCTTCTTGGGGTTGTTCTTCTTTGGCTGAACAACCTCTTCAGGCTTCTTAGACTCGGGAGGCTTTGCCTCAGCACATACTTCGGTGGCATTAATAAAGGCTTCGGCTTCCCTCAAAGCCTCAGCAAGAGTGGAGATTTTCTTCTTAACAAGATCAAATTTGAAACTTCCTGGCCTTAGACCCCTAATGAAGGCGTCAAAGGCCACTCCAGCGTTAAGATCTTGGATCTGAAGGGCTTCTAGGTTGAATCTCTTAACGAAACTTTTAAGAGCTTCCTTAGGTCCCTGGACGACCTTGCCTAGGTGCATGCTTGTTTTTTGTTCTTGCTTGTTGGCAACAAAGTGACTAGTGAATAAGAAACTGAGTTCCGTGAAATTATTGACTGAATTGGGTGGAAGATTGTTAAACCACTTCTGAGCTACTCCTTTCAGAGTTGATGGGAAGTGCTTACACCAGGTAGCCTCATCTACTCCTTGGACGTACATCTGATGTTTGTAAGCAGATAAGTGATCATCGGGATCTGTTGTTCCATCAAAAGGTTCTATAGTAGGGAGTTTAACCTTTGGGAAGGGGGGCGCCTCCATTATCCTGGCCGAGAATGGAGTGGGCCAGTTAATCTGGAGGGCTCCCATCTTTCCCTCAATGGGTATGTACTCCTTACGATATTCCTTTAAACCGGATCAGACGACGTGTTTGCAGGCAATGGACTCCTATAGACCATGGGCCGAGCCACCGTCTTCTCTCCTCGTGGATGAACAAGAGAGTGACTTAAACTTCGTCCCTCCCCTACGGACGACAACCTCAAAGGAGGGTCTCGCAGGTATGATGTCGAACACGTCGGCCGATTGTTGTATTGCGGCGGCTCTCTTTGCTTCTAGATATTCCCCGGCATCTCGTTTCCATTCGGTGCCCACTTGGACGAACATGGTCCCGGGTCCTTACCACCGGGTTCCATCCATCTTTCTTCGCCGATCCTTATCCTCTTGTTGCTTTCCTCTTGCCGTTCTCCTAGAAGGTTCCTGACGAACATGCCGGCTAGGGCCTCGGACGATCTTCTTGGGAACGTCCCCTAGGAGGAGGTGGATTGTTAGCAATGGCTCGGGGTTAAGCCGGAAAAAAGATATTGCTCTTGATTCGTTTCTGGACGACCACGCCATCCTAGTCCGAAAATCATTCGAACATTCTCCAGGTGGGCGGCGATCCTTTGGACGTTCAAGATCCTCTTGAATGACCGGTTCTTTGGCTTGGTCCAAAGAACTTGGACGATGGACGGGGGTCTATCCCTTCCTCGAGGCGGTCTCTCGTGTTCTACCGTGTCTTCGACATTAACCTGAAGACTTCGGTTTCTGGCAAGGTTGGACGATTGACAATCAGTCATCGTTGCGTCTCCCCACAGACGGCGACAAACGTTTTGTCCCTTGTCCAACAAGTAAGCTGTAGATGGTGCTTTCTTGTCGAGCAAGTAAACTAGTATCCCTTAGATGTTCTTCTTTGGAGACTTGTGCAACAATGTCTCGAATCAACCAAGTCCAAGCCTCGAGCTTCGTTCCCGAACTCCGCAAAAAGGGACCCACCCCCGGAGGTTTGGGTGGTGGCTCCCCTCCGAAGCTTAAGTCGGATATCGGGTGTTTGTAAGAGAAAAGTAATTCTAGAGAGAGAAAGTGAGAGAGTAGTTTTACAGAGTAACTTTGCATTGTTTGTATTGAATGCCTTTTCTCCTGATTTCTGGAGTATTTATAGTGATAGCATCTTGACAGCTAACCTTAAAAACTGACCTACAATAGTGGCTTCTGATTGGTTGAGGAATCAGATCATGACACGTGGCAGACCATGATCGGTGGATGTCTATTAACCACTCTCCTTCACCATCTTGCCTTTGTTGGGCTCGACTGCTTGGGCCGAACTTAAACCTTTTAACCCTGCTAAGTGCAGCCCAGAGTTTCAAGGCTTTCCTTCCTTTTGACTAAGGTGACACGTATACGGCTCTGATGAGCCCAAGTGTCTTAAAGAGAGCCGTAGATGTTAGACCACAACAGGAGAGTTTTGATAAAACAAGATTTTTGAAAAACAGTTTTAATAAGAAAAAGAATTTTATTTTCGAAAATCAAGTTTAAAAGGAAAAAAATGTTTATTTTCGAAAAACAGTATTAAAGAGAAAAAGAGTTTTCATTTTCGAAAATCAATTTTTGATAAAAGATAAAAAAAAATTTATTTTCGAAAAACATCATAAAAAACGGTTTTAAAGATTATTTAATAAAAAGGAGAAAAAACTGATTTTTAAGTTGTGATAAAGTTTGTTTGATAAAAATTGATTTAAGATATGATTTAGAGTTGATATAAGATATGGAGAAATCCTTATCTTATAAGAAAAGAAGGAAATCAGTTTTTATAAAAGATAAGATTGGATTTTGAATTGGAAAAGAATTTTATCCCTTTATTTTAGGAATAAAAATTGTTCAAAAAGATAATACATCTTGGAGAAGGATTTTTATTCAGCTGATTGAATTATATAAGGGATATAAATCATTGGAGCAAACTACGTTTTCAGATTTATGAGATTAAGATTTTGAGAGCTGAAAACGATCTCCCAGAGTACAATGTACGGCACAAAGTTCTAGTAAGTTAAGGTCTCTAAACATCGCTTGTAACGATCCTCTATTTGCTTGGATAAGAAGCACACTTTTGAGGAATCATTCTTTCTGTAATCTTTCATATTATAGAGAGTACCAACACTTAGGGTTAAGTGTTGGGGAGCACTACTAGAGTTAGCAGTGGGGGAATCGAATTGTATCAAGGGTTTGATATTTTACGATTCAAATAATAAAAGAGTAGTTTGGGTGGACGTACATCTCAGAGGTGAGATTGAACCACGTTAAATTTCAGTGTCTTATTATTTGATTTCATTGTTTTATTGTTTGATACAATTTTGTTCGAGCAAAAACATTAATCGGAGAATTTACGAGTGAATAACACAGTGCACGACACTGTGCCATAAGAGTGTTTTTGCGAAAATCGATTAGTTTTAGCCACTCAATTCAAACCCCACCTTCTTGAGTGTCACCTTGTGTTCCAACATGTTTTAGTTAAAGATCTTTATAGTCAATTAAAAAATAGTTTATATAACATAATTTGAGAAGATTTTCTAAGATATTCTGTTAGAATAAGTTAATTTTGTACTTCCTACTTCCTAGATTATCTCACAAATCATTTAGGTGAAAATTTTCTATGAGAAAGGGACGTGCGTCAGTTTTGGTTTATGTTTTAGTATAATGTAGTAGATAGATTGCAAAATTTGTCTTCATGATTTACATCTATGTTTTACAAATAAAATTAATTGTATTTGTTGTATGTATCTATTATTCTCTTTTAGAAACAAAGCGTCTTGGCTGAGACACGTCTTGAGTTTCAGTTATGACATTTTTGTATCATTTTAAGACACTTTTATATCAGTTCAGATTATATATGTATCAATTTAAGCTATACGTAAAAAATTTATCAATTTGTATATATTATCTGTGGTTTTTGGCATAGACTTATTTGTTTACACCATAAACTTCTCAATTTATAGGCACAAAATGATAAGTTTATCGCGTAAAGTTGTCAGTTTGTGGGCATAAAGTGCCCACAAGCTAGTAAATATGGGCATAACTTGTAAGTTTATGGTCACAGTTTTTAGTATGGTAATCTATCATTCCACATTAATGGATAAAAAAAAGTTTATGGAGTTATGACCTCCATCCATTAAAGATGCTTAATCCTAAACATTAAAAGATGAGGTCATTAACCTAAACATATATAAGCCCGATTCCCTCTCCTTTTCTTTTATTTTTTATAAAAAATTTGATGCTTTATAATTTTCTATAATTTTGTTTCTTATTATTTATGTCATTTTCAGTATACAATGTTATACTGTAGATTTGCGTAAGCTAAGAAATCTTTATAAAATTAAGATGATAAAAAACAAAGACATTCTACAATTGACCTGCTTAGAGTAATTAAATTAAGTCTGTAAAAAAAGAGTAATTAAATTAAGTCTACATAATCGTGTTTTTTTACCATCGGAATTTTTTTGCATAAACAATTAAACATAATAAGGTTTCAATGCATTTCAATCAAAATATATGTTATTCGACTAACATATTTAAGTAATTAACTGTATGACATTTGAATTTTTTCTTAGGACTAGTATATTAGAGTTCTAACTTCTAATGTATATTTTCGTCCAACCTATAAAATATCAAGGACGGCCCTTTAAGCTGCATATGACTAATGTATAGTCACAAATTTTATCTGGTAATCACCGGAAAAACTAATGGATAAACTCCAGGTGACACAGAAATTAGTTCGTACAGGCCACGGCCCACGGCTGCCGAAAGATGGGCCCGTACTACCATTCCAACTCATATACACGTCATCACAATGCAGCTAACTGAAGTTTGCCACGTCAAAGCATGATTTTCTCCTCCCAGCACATGTCCACGTCATACTAGTAAATATTCCTAGTCATATTTTTTGACTCAGTTTAGATGAATAGTTGGTTAATGTATAGATGCTATTTTTAGGATGTAAAATTGTAACTAGATCCTAAGGGCGGCTATTTGGCCAAGGCTTCGTAGATATTCCTTATAGTTGAACTCTGAAAAAAAAAATTCTCTTTTATCAACAAAAATAGAAAATATCCTAGTCCATTATAATTAATATTCTCTCATTTTAACAATTATATAAAAATCCAATATAAACCTACGCCTCCTCTCCCTATTTTTCTCTCTTCTCTCTCCTCTCCTACAAAATCCTAATTTTATTTTAAATTTGCTACCGCCACCCTTTTGGGCGTCGTAAGCCCTTTCTCCCTTTTATTCTTAGTTTTTATATTAGTGTTTAATAAACTTGCTCTCTCTCTAATGGAGAGTTTTTCTACCCATTTATTGGGTTATATCTACCCATATATTGGGTTTTATCTCTCTCCATGTGAGAGTTTCCAGACTTTGTTTTTGGGTTTTTGTGTAATTCAAGAGGTTGATTTGTTGATTGAAATTTGTGCGGGGATGCAACAGATGTCAGTACTTCGTTTACAATCACTTGAATTGAATCCAGTTCTACTTCAAAACTACAAAAGATCGATAGACCCTTGCGAAGGCGCCGCATCAGACAGCGATGTGAAAGACGAGGGTTTTCAGAAGTGTTAGATCTACTCAACGATCGTGGTTTTGTCATATTAGAATTGTATTTATTTCATTTTGATATGTATTTGTTTAGTTTTGACTTCTATTGTAGATGTCGTATGACTTTGAATCAATGAATTAATTTTAAATTTCAAAAAAAAAAAAAAAATATTCTCTCATTTTTGTTGTATAGGATTACAAGTTTATAAATGATGTATTTTGTGGGTTGAATAATTACCAAGACTTCAAATTGGATTAATAGTGCTTATGAAAATAGATGATCTTGCTATTTTTTGTTTTCCAAAGTTAAAAGGCATTTTTTAGGACTTGGGTTTTGTACTAACATTAAAACCAAAAAAGACATGAAATCCAACGACAAAATAAATATGTTAGTACAAAATGTCGAAGTACAAAACATTTTCTAAAAAAATTACAATTATAATTTTTTTTCACAAACATTACAACAATTAAGGTCTTCGTTGATTATGTACTAACCTCCGTAACTAAATAAGTGACACACTTCTTCCTTTTTGTGAGAGTTTTTCGAAAGGAGCGCGTCACTTATTTAGATAAAGAGGAAGTATAACAGACAAATAGACAATCAACAATAGTCCTCACTTATATGCCTCTCAAGTCTCAAGTCTCAAGTCTCAAGCTTTATCCCTGTTTGGGCCCATTTCTTGGACCAGCCCACCTATGACGAAATTACTAAAATACCCCTACCTCTAGAGAAGATAATCCTCCACCAGTTGGAGCTTACTAAAATACCCTCATTTATTGGAGGTCCCATCCTCAATAAATAGCAGTTGTCTCATCAACCAAAGGCAGGGAATTTCGATTACAAAACCCATAAAGATTCTCTCTACATTGGTCACTCTCTCTCTCTACCTCAATCATTTACTGACTTGAGCGTCGGAGGGGCGATCCCGGGACCACCCCTGGGGTAGGCTAACCTTGTTTTGCAGGATTCTGATGTACGGACAGCGGAGCTTAGGTGTACCTTCTTGGGGCCCACACCAAGTCTCTCAACATTCAACAATCCTTAATTTTTTTTAGCAGAAACAATCCCTCAACAACATTATCCTATAGTCTAACTAATAAATTAGCCACGAGGGAAAGAGGCATAACCTCAAAGTTGGGAGAGAAAAGACGTAAATATAAGGAAAGTTTGGAATATGTGCCAGACTTCAATTATGTAAGCTTACGGCAGCAAGTGGCTCGGTCACATACTCACATTTGGAGGTAATAGATGGGCACTTCTCCCACTTCTCTGTATTATAAAATCCTCTGTTTTTGCTACATTTGCAACACTTCTATTTGCCTCATTTCTTATTCCTTTTGAAACTTGAAAACTTTTTTAAAAAAAAAATCAGTACATATTGTCATATTGAGCTTATCCTTTCTGGGTTTTCAAGATAAGAATCAAGCAGTGCATATCTCATCTGGGTTTTCCTTGGTAAGAGTGATAAAGAGAGAAAATGTTGGAAGGAAAAGCTATTATTGAGGATACTGATATGCCTTTGAAGATGCAGATCCAAGCCATGGCTTCTGCTTCTCATTCTCTTGATCTATTTGATGTCTCTGACTGCAAATCCATTGCTGCTCACATAAAAAAGGTACAAATACCAACCCACATACTATTATTCCTCCGTTTCTGAAATAAGTTAAACGCTTCTCTTATGTTTTATTTATTTCAGAACGGAGGAGTTATGTTTGTTTCTTATTTCCTTTGTAGACCTGTTTACTGTAGTCCAATGCGCTCAGGGCTAGGTCAAGATTATAGGGTTTTGACGTGTATAGACTCGTGTTTTACTTGTGTCGTGCATTGCCCAATATTTAAGTATTGGACTAGGCTATTTTACATATTTTAAGTGTCAGACTCGACTAGTTTAAACTATTCAAGAGTTCGTACGTTCACCATCTACAACAGAGTACTTGAGGTAAAATGAGAAGTCCTGGTAATTATCTGTAATGTTACTTTTTTCTGATTTATTTTGTACAACTTAAAATGTTGTAGGACTTTGACAAGAGATATGGAGGAGGATGGCAATGTGTGGTGGGTTCAAATTTTGGTTGTTTCTTCACTCATTCAAAAGGAACCTTCATCTACTTCACACTTGAAACACTCAAATTTCTCATCTTTAAAGGGGCTGTCTCTTCTTGACTTCAGAAAGAAACAAGGGTTTATTTGAAACAAAAAAGGGAAATTACCCTTTTTCATCATGTCATTTTCTTTCTAGGTTTTTATTGTCATCTCACTTTCATAGTAGTTGGGTTATTTTCAGTCTTGAAGAGCTGATGCAAGGTTGTTTTTGGAAATTTTCCTTGCTGAGATTAAGACAATTATGTCTGCCCAGTTTTTGTATATATTAGTAGTACTAATGTACTATCCTGATGCTTTACTGCATTATCTGTCTTCATCCTCTGAATCTTCATCATTATTGTTAATTACTATCTACTTGTGTCTCACTTCTGATCTTTTTTTGAATTCTAGATGATAAGATAAGATTGCCATTTCCATTTAGTTGGAAGATAACCTAAGCTTCTTGGAATCTTCTATCAATAAATTGATTGACTGATAAGATTAAAGATAATCCATAGATTTCTACAAATATATGTTGACTAAGTTGACGCGGTAAGTACAAGTTGAGTCGAGTTTGAATTGGAGCTAGCTCGACTCGATTTGCTATCGAACTTCACTTGATTAGAGTGTCAGTGTAGTTCAGATGTTTCGGGATCTAGCTACTAAGTAGCACCAAGATGCCTGCTTGAATGTATATGGCTTTTGCAACGGATGACTATTAACGCAACAACTAAATAAAAATAGAGGAAGAATATAAATAAGGCAAAGATACAAAGAATCAAGGCATGAGGTCCTCGTGGGAGCCCAATGGTTGGTGCTCCCACCTCCCAACCGCGAGGTCGGGTGTTCGACTCTCATCACTCCCCAATTTGGGGAGTTTGTTTAAATGTTTGCTTGTGGGTATCACACTAATGACGATATCAGGTGTGCGTAACAGTTTAGTAGCTGCTTGGTTGGTCTTCGGACCAATTATCTTTCCTAAACAAAAAAAAAAAAAAAAAAAGAATCAAGGCATTCTTCTAATCCTTTATTATTATTATTATTATTATTATTATTATTATTATTATTATTATTATGATGCTCTTCTTATTCCTAATTATTTTATGAGGCATTGTGTTTTCTTGCTCCTCATCATAAGAACATAAAGGGATGGACCCAATACTTGGGATCCCATCCCCTCTCAACACGGAAAGGTGTAGATTCATCAATATTCAATTATTACAAGTTGACAACATCACAAATTCACCATACTTCGTAGTTATTGACATGGACATGCCCAAGAGGCTAGAATATTGAATTCCGCCACTATAGATAGAGAAATGAAAAAAATCCTTCAAATTAATGTTAATCACCTGGTCCTATCATAATTTAGGACCAAATTATATGTGGCAGTGGGACCTAAAGTGAGGTGACTTTTCAGTAAACAGGACTCATAAAACCCAATAATCCACACTATTTCGTATGTGCTTTTAACGGTCAACGTTGGGTTAGTGGTTGTAAGACTCTCCTTCCACTCCTGTGACAAGGTTTGATTCTCCTCCTAAGCTGCAACGATCCCAAATGCTTTCCCTTTGCAGGGAATTCTCCTTAAAAAAAAAAAAAAATAGCACGTGCTTCTGTTTCATCAATGTGCAATGAGTTTTCCAATAATGCTAATCCATGGATAAGGCGAGCCACCTAATGTTTAAGCCTGATTTTGTGAAAGAGATGAGCTTCCTACCCAAACATGTATATATCCTGTGATGCAGAATTGCAGATTTTGATAACACAGACATGTACATATGTGAAGGTGCACATAAATAGCCTTCAACTCATATCAAAATCATTGAGCCCAGGCTCCCAGCTAATTGTCTAACAGTGAGGCAATTAACAAAAGTTGAAATGTCAGTAGTTCCCTTACTTAAGTCTAACTATTGTTTGCTCATTAAGAGTGTTTAGTTGTTTACAACATTACTTTTGGTGTTAATTCTTACTTTTTTTGGATAATGAGGAAGACAAAGACCTTATTGGATCGATACTTCTTGCGATATGTCCAACTAAGTTGTTCACAACATTCCTTTTGCTATTAATGTTGTTTTTTAAGTAATGAGTAGGAAGACTTTATTGGATCGATACTTCTTGCAAGTGTGTCTATCCAACTTAGTAAGTCAGGCTTTTTGGGAAAAGAGAGGAAAAAGATAAGAGAATTTCAACTTCCATGGAGCTGCTAATGCCTAATGGGGTTTGGTTTCATGACCTCAAGGTCAAGACGATCGCTTACCACTAGGCCAAATATCACTTGGTTTCCTTCCGCTGTACATTCCTATGTAGTTGGGCATATAAATTACTTCCAAATAGAAGTGCTTGTATGTTGTATCCTATATATAGAACACGATATAAAACAAATGGTAATCCACCTACTTCAAATAGAATATATGAGTAACAAAGTCAAGCACTGATATACTCCCTCCGGTCTTTATTAGTTTACCCGTTTTGCTTGCGCGAGTTTTTAGGAGAAATAATGTTGTGGGACGTAGAAAGAAAAGAAACTATTATTTTATATTAAAGTTGAATATATGTGTGATGGAAAGTTAGTGGTCACATTCCAAAAATAGAAACAAAAGAAATGGGTAAACTAATAAGGGACATCCTAAAAAGGAATACGGATAAACTAATAAAGACCGGAGGGAGTATGATTATATGAAGCTGGACCAATTTTGAACTTCCAGAATCAGACAGCAATATGGCATCTAGAAGTGTTCAGACAAGAAGCTTAAACAAAAACAAAGGTGATTACATAAAAGAAAAGGGTGATCCCTGCGTTATGGTAAATGATAACTCTTAAGTGCAAAATAAATGGTACCTATCTGTATGAAAAGCATGACATATTCATCACTTCAAGAGTATTACTGTAATGCTCACTATAATACACAGAACAATGCAGGGTATCCAAGTGAAGAATCAGAGGATTACCAGTGTCTCGAGAAAAGAATGTATTGGAAGGTCATGAGGAGATAAAATAGATTGCTTCGAACGCATTTTATTGAAGACTTCAGAAGATATTAAATAACTGGAGTCAACAATGGCTTCTTCAGGAAATGTGCCTCTAGATTTCTGATCACAAGATCAGCCATGGCCTCGCAAGTTTCAACAGTGTCACTTCCTACATGAGACAACATGACCACGTTATCAAGCTCGAACAATTCTTCAGGAACGTGTGGCTCATTCTCGAAAACATCAAGCCCTGCACCGCCTAATCTACCTTCGAGCAGAGCAGATACAAGCTCAGTTTCAACAAGATGAGCACCTCTTCCTATGTTTATAAGGATACTCTTTGGACCCAGAGCATCAATGACCTCACGATTGATAATATGACGGGTTTCTTCAGTAAGTGAGCATGAAACGACGAGGATTTCACAGTTAGCTGCCAAGTCAGTAACATTTTCATAGTATCTGTATTGTACATCAGTTTTCTTAGACCTGGAGCAGTAACTAACATCGCATCCAAATGCTTCCACTCTCTTTGCAATAGCATAACCAATCCTACCCAATCCCAGAATTCCTACTGATTTACCAGTGAACTGCAAAGACGAAACAGGTGAAAGGTATGAGCAAATCATAATTATATGCCAGTACAATGTCAAAGCTGACCTATGGCCTAACTAAGAAACTCTTAACACGAAAACGTTTGCACAAGCAAGTGAAGCATACAAGAGTAAAAGACAATAAGCATCAAATTTATAAGGTTGGGGGTAATTCTGTGAGTAATTGTTAGGAACTTTACTTCGGCAATGAAGAAAAGGT